>RZGL01000110.1:78215-88639 GCA_027886155.1 Fusarium paranaense | reverse complement strand
GATATATTATAAAAAAGATATATTAAGAAAAGTAAGTTATTTATTAAATACCTTATTATATTTATTTTAAAAAAAAATAAAAAGCTTTAACTTTATATTAACTTTAAAATACTTAATATTATTATAATTAAAGATTAAATATTACTACTTTTTATTAATAAATTAAAAGATTAGCTTTTTAAGATAAAATATTTTATTATACTTAACCTTAAAAAAGCTTATAACCTTATTTAGATTAAAAAAGGATATAAATAAAAAACTACTTTTTATATTAAGTATAAATTATTTAAATACCTTATTATACCTTTTAGACTTATAAATATACCTATTATATTTTAATAAATAATTAATAATATATTATAAGAATATCTAGATATATTTATTATATATTACTTAAATAATATTTTTATTTTCTTTAAATTAAAAAAAAAATATATAAAATATATTAATAAGGTATTATAAATACTATAAGACGCTAAGCTATTAATAGAACTTAAGAAAAATAAATTCTATGCCTTAGAAATAGAATCCCTTAGATATATTATCTTATATAATAAGATATATATAAACCCTAAGAAAGTCTTAGTAATTAAGGATTAAAAAAAACTAATAAATATTAAAGAAATATTAGCCTTTCTTAGTTTTATTAATTATTACTATAAGTTCCTTTAATAATTTAAGAAAATCACTATATTATTAATTAATCTTATAAAGAAAAATAAAGTATTTATATTTAGGGATAAAATAAAAAAAGCCTTTAATATAATTAAGGAATTTATCCTAAGTAAACTAATACTTAAGATATTTAATTTATTTTAATAAATTAAACTTAAGATAAATACCTTAGATTTTATATTAGGTACTTAGATTAAATAATAAGATAATAAAGGACTTTTATACCTTATTATATTTTATTTCTATAAATTATATAAAATAGAACTTAATTACCTTATTTATAATAAAGAATTCCTTATAATAATTAATACCTTTAAAGAGTTTTAATATTACCTCTTTAAAAGTAAATACTAGATTAAGATATATATAGATTATAAGAATATTACTTATTTTATAAAGGCCTAAGAATTTAGTAAATAATAATTATAATATATTAAATATCTTTTAGAATTTAATTATATTATTATTTATATTAAGGGAATAAAAAATAATAGGGCTAATATTATTAATTAATAACTTAACCTAGATATTAGTAAAATTAAAGTAAGGAAATAATTACTATATTATATATAAAAAAGATATCTAAGATAAAAAACTATTATATAAACTTAATAATTAATACCTTTATTAAAGTACCTCGCGCTTATTAAGAAATATAAATAATAAGTTATAGACTTTATTAATTATATATAAGGATATTAATAAAAGAAAGATAAATTATAAATATATAAAGGAAAACTCTTTATACCTAATAAAGCCTTTTAAGCTATCTTTAATTATTATTATTACTAAGTTATATATTATAAAAACCTAGAAAAAATAACCTAAGCTATATAATAGCACTATAATAATTATAAACTCTTATACTAAGTATAAGAAAGAATATTTTATTATAAAAAATACTATAAAATAGCTAGATAAGTATCCTAAGAATATATTTATATCTTAGAAAAGAAATATAAAAAGTAAATTATTAAATAATTTTATAATAAAAATTATAAAAACCTAGAGAAATTAATAAGATATATTAATAAATACTTTAAAGGAAATTTCTTAAAAAAATACTATAAATAAACCTAAGACTATATTACTTATTAATATATTTAGAAATAATAAAAAAACCTTAGAATTACTTACTTAATAAAATAAAGTAATCTATTATTAAAATAAATCTAATAATATAATAAATAACTTAGAAATAATAAAGAAAGAAATAAATAATAAATCTTAGATAAAATTTATTATAAACTTATATATAAAATATATAATTATTTATTATATAAATACTAAGGAATTAATAAGACCCTAGAATAAATTAAAATAACCTTTATTTTTCTTAATATAAAGAAAATTATTTTAATAGTCATTAAGTAATATAACCTTTATATAAAAACTAAGGCATAATACTATAAACCCTATAAAAGGCTATAATTACTCTTAGTTATAGAATAACTATAGGACTTAATTACTATAGATTTTATTATTAAATTACCCCTATTAGAAAAACTAGTTACTAGAAATCTCTATAATAATATTTTTATTATTATAAATAAGTTTATAAAATTTTCTTATTTTATACCCTATAGAGAATTAATAATAACTAAAGAATTTATTTATTTATTTTATTTTATATTACTAAGATATATAATATATTACTTAAAATTATTATAGATTAAGGACTATTATTTACTTTATAATTTTAATAAAGCCTTATAAAATACTTAAGAATTAATTATAAACTCTCTATAATATACTATAAAGAAATAAATAAATAAATATAATATATAAATTAAACCCTAAAATAATACTTTTAATACTATATTAATTATAAATAAACTAACTAAGTTAAAAAGCTATTAGCTACCTAGCTAGCCTATAATATAATAATAAATAAAAATATAAAGATTATACTAACTTATATTAATTTTAGATTTATTTTAAATACTTATTAATAAAGTAAAGATATAATTATTAATCCTAAAGTTATCCTTATTAGTAATTAGCTAAAAAATCTATATAAGGAAATATAAATAAAACTTAAGTTTATTAAAAATAAAATAATAAACTATACTAATAAGAAAAGGATTAAAGGATTAACCTTCTTAGAGGGAAATATAATTTACCTTATAATAAAAAATATTAAAATAAAATAATAAAATAAAAAACTTAACTATAAATATATTAGACTATATAAAATTAAGTAAAAACTTTTAAAATATAACTATAAATTAGACTTATTGCCTAAGATTAAGCTCTACTTAGTTTTTTATATCTTATTACTTAAATTAGTAAAAAATACTATTTAAATTAAAACTAATAATAAACTAAAAGCTAAGATTAATAGACTAGAAAAATATATTATAGAAACTATCCTTAATATAAATAAAATTAATAATAAAATAATATATTTTATTAAATAAAAAGACTACCTAGACTCTAAAAACATATAGGAACTATTAAAATACCTTACTAATATATAATAACTCCTAAGGAACTTTTATTAATAATAAAAAAATTAAAAAGCTCGCCTTAATTAATAATATCTATAGTACCTACTAGCTATACCTTAATTACTATAAAAGACTTAATATTCTCTATTACCTCTAAATTATCTAGAGTCTTAATATTATAATAAAATATCTCTTTACCCTGCTTAACTAATTATTTCTTTTAGCGATAAAGATATATTAAATAACTTAATTACTTATTTACCTACTACTATAAGGTAATTAGTTTAGACTCCGCGACCTCCTCCTCTTATTCTAATTAATATTTCTCTTAGGTAAGATAATTAGCTATAAAAAGGGCACTTAATATAATAAACCCCCTTATACTAAATAATAAACTTACTACTAAGAAAAGTAACCCAATAGGTATACTAGGTATAATACTTATAGCCTTCTTTAGCCTAATATTTTAATTACTATAGCTTATAGTAGCTATAAGGCATAATAAGAAACCTAGTATTTTTAATAAAAAGGGCTTATACTTTATAATTATATATAGCTTTAGATTTTAATATTATATTAAATAGTAGAATATTTATAGATATAGGTTATATACTAAGGGGAAATAGCTATAGGAAATAGTCTTAAGGATAAGAACTAATAGAGAGGGGATATTATATTATAGTGTTAATTTAGGTTATATATACCCCTATAAAAGATAATTAATTAGGGTTAGCGACTTATACTATATACTCTAAGCCTAACCTAGGCTTATAGAAGGACTTATAACTTACTATAAGCTGTAACTTATAATTATAAGTTATATCTAAGTATATAAAATATATTTATTATACTCTCTTATATAATAATTACCTTAGCTATTAATATAACTTAGTTATACTTAATACCTTTAGGTATATTACTAGATATAATACCCTACTTATTTAAGTATAATATAATTAATCTATCTACTAATATAAACCTAGCATAACTAGTTTATCCCTTTAGAATATATATAATTATTATAAAATATTATTAAGGTTTAAGAAATAATATAGCTAATTTAAAAATCTACCTTAATAAAAAGGCTTATAGCTATTAATAAAAAAAGAATTAAAAGTTTTAAATACTTAAAGAGAAATAAGCTTTTATTTTATAAAAATTAAGAAATAAATATTAAATTAAAAGATTTTTTATTAGTATTAATAAGCTTTTTATATTATTATTTTAACTTAAAAGAAAAATATTTAAAAATTATTAAGATATTACTAATAATATTAAATATATTACTTATATTAAGTTAGTCTTATATATTATTAAGGAGATATAAAAATTATTTAATTAAAAGCCTTAAGGTATAAATATAATTTAAGTTAATAAGTAAGACTAAGAAGAAGCCTATTAGGCTAAGATTAATAAAAGAGTTAAAATTAATATAATTCTTATTAATAATAAGCCTTAGACTAAATAGATTAATAATAATACTAAGAACCTTTAACTTAATAATTATATTATAATAATTAATATAAAAATAAGCTAAAAAGTAATTAAGACTATAAAAATATAAAGAGATATTATAAAAGCCTTAAGAGAAATTAAAATTATTATAAATTATAATAAAATAATTAATTAAATAATTAATATTATTAAATTAATATTAAGGGATTAAAATAAAATAATTATATAATTATAAAAATTACCTTAGATTTTAATTTAACTTAATAATATAAAAAATAAAGTAATAAAAGCTATAATAAATATTAGCTTTAAAGGGAATATAATTTTAAAAAAACTTATAAAAGCCTATAGTCTTAATCTTATAAAAATAAGGGCCTTTATAATATTTTTCTCTTAAGATTAGATTATTATATTTAGCTAAGTAATTATTTAATTATACCTAGGTAATATATAGATCTAATAAAAGATATATATAGCGCTTTTTAATAAAATCTTAATTTTTTTTATTCTTAGTATATTATTTATTTATTTAATAAGGGTATAATTTAATTATTTAATAAGAAATAATTTTATATTTTTTAAATATTAGCTAAATAATATATATATAATTACCTTAGTTATTAATTTTATTAAATAAGAAGTATTAACTTATAATATAAATAATAATATATTATTAAAATAAATATTAATCTTTTTTTTAATCCTAAGGTTAATTAAAAAAATAATTTAAAATTAAATAATATTTTAATATTATAACTTAATTTTATACTACTTAAAATAGGGATTAAAGTATCTTAATTTATATCTTAGTAATTTTAATAGTAAGGGCTTTATACCTAAAGCTAGAGGTCTTAATAGGCTTAAATTAATAAGGTTTATCTATATAATTATTAATAGCTTTAATAATACGCTAAAGCTAGTTTTATTTATAATAAATAGCTTATATCTTAATTAACTAAAGAGGTTAAAATCCCCTTTATATAGTAATTCTTCCCTCTAATATTAACCTTTTAATTATAATTCTTAACTACTTAAAGAGGTTAAAATTACTTTTATTATCCTTATAAGAAGAGATTTAATTATAATTAATTAGTTAACTAATTAATAACTGGTTAACTAATAAATAATATATTAAGGAGATTATAATAGCTTTTTATAGAGACCTTTAATTAAATAATCAAAGTAATATAACTAATACCTATTAGTATACCCTCTAATATAACTAAGATAACCTTAGCGAGGAGGTCTATAAGCTTTATAAGGATATAAAAAGTACCTATAATAGGCTATAAGTAATAATATTAGATAGAGGCCTTAAGAGTATTAATATAAGCATATAATATAGCGATTTATTACTAGTTAAACTCGTGATCTTTAGTTATATTATTCTTCTTTTACTTAGCCTCTTTTTACCTAGTTATAATATTAATAGAAAGTTTAGCTTTCTTAGAAAAGAGCTTTTTTTATTAGAGGCTCTTAAAAAGAAGCTATAAGAAGGGGAATATCTCGTCGGCAAAGATACTAAATTCCTCGAGAACTTAAAAGATAATACCTGGTATAGGGCATAGGTTATAATGCTTATAATAACCGTAAAGACTTTCTATACCGCTAAATAAGAGGATTAAAGAAGTCTTATAGCTAGCTAGGATCTAGCTATGTAGCTATAGGCATAATTATGTTGGGAAATAGGTGTTATTAGCATTATAGGTTTCGGAGGGATTAGTTCCTAGAGTCGGTATTGGAGTTTTATTAAACCTAAAAAGAGTTGGCGCTGGGGCTTAGCGCTAGACTCGGAGGTAGATAGAGGTCTATAGGTTTAATTAATTAAACCTATCTAATTAAATATATAATATATATATCTTAGCTTGTATGAATGTGTGAATAATAGTAATTTTAATAATAATTTTAATAATAGATTTTAATATTATTATAATAATTAAACTAAGAATTAAAAAAAAAATAATTAATATTATTAAAATAGAAATAATTAAGTAATATTATATAGCTCTTAAGGATATAAATTATTTAATTAAAAAATAAATAAAGAAAAATATAAAATATAAAAAAAAAATCTTATTTAATTAAGGTAAATTAAAAGAAATTTTAATTAATACTTTTTATAAAAAAAAAGGTATTAAGATTTACTTAAGAAATAATATCTTATTAAATAAATTTATTTTTAAAAATAATTTAAAATAAAAGGTTAAAAAATAAAAAGAAATATAAAAGAAATTATAAAAAGATTTAAAATACTAGGATTAAATTATATTAAGATTCTTAGATATTAAATAAGGGGCCTAAATCTATAAAGAATAATTCTAAGAATTAATTAATTAAATAAATAATACCTTTATATATAAAAAACTAAATATATTCTTTAAGATTATATATAATAAAAAGGTAATATATATATAAGAATTTTTAAAATATAAAAAACTTAATTTATTAATTATATTATTATAAGTTATTAAGGTAATTAAGTATAATACCTAGTAAGTAAAAGGTATATTTATTTCTAAAGGGTATAAAAAAGAGGTTATTAAGCTATTAAGAACTTAAATAAAGAGAGAAATCCTTAAGGAAAGTTATAGCTATTATAAAAACTTATTTTTCTTTTTATAAAAGAAATTTAATTAGTTTTAATTCATTAATTTAGCTATATTAATAAATATATATATAATAAAAAATAGCCTTATTTCTTTAAGCTATAATAAGTTTTTTATAGATTTTATTATATATAAAATAGTATTATTTTTAGATATTTTCTTAAGATATAATTAAATAAAACTAATAAAAGTTAATAAAGCCTTAATTAGTTTTATAATATTAATTAAATTATTAAGAATATATATATTATTATAAGGAGCTATAAACTTAGTTATATAATTTATTTAAAATATCTTTTAAATCTTAAAAGATTTAATTCTTAATATTTATTAATCCTTTTTAAATAATATTTATATTAAAAGACTTATAATAAATTATAATAAAAAAAAGATAATATTAAGGATATATTATTTTATTTTAAAGTATTTAATTAATCTTAATAAAATATTAATAAATATTAAGTTATTAAGTTATATAATTATAAATTAAAAGTCTTAATTTTATAAAAAAATAATAATTATTATAAGCTATTTGTATTAGACTTATAAAAAAAAGCTAAAAAAGAAATAAATTATAAAAATCTTAAATAAGAAATTTACCTTAATATAAGGGAAATAATATTTTTCCTTAGTATTATAAGATATTAAGTTAGGGGAAATAAGTACTAAGCCGTTTTGGGCTACTAGGCAATTTCTTATATATAAAAAAGGAGTCAGAGGCCTTTAACCTTTAATTATTATTATCTTCTTTAGGGTTAATTTAGGAATAAAAAAGCTTTAAGCTCTTTTCTTAAAAGGATCTTTATTATTATTAATTAATTAATTACCCTTATTATTTTATATAATATTTAGTTTATAAAGAAATATATAAAATCTCTCTTTAGAAAGTTACTTAAAGAAAATTATATTCTAAGTTTTAAGCTATAAATAGTATATTATATTCCTCTAATAAATCTAATGCCCTTATATAGGATTCTTAATATTCTTACTTTTCTAATAATTAATATATACCTAAGTTAATTAAACTAATTAATTAGATAAAAGAGTATATTTCTATATTACTAATTAATAGACTATAAATATAATTACCTCTATAGGATTAAGAATATAAGATATTAAAAAATCGTAATAGAAAAGATAAAATAGGTAATTAAGAGGACCCTAAAAATCGCCTAGCTATTATTAAAATTAGCTATAGCTCAATTCTGCTTTTCCCCTAATTACTAAAAGATTAGAACTATTTAATTAGATTACCCTAGATACTTAGAGTTAATATAAACCCTTTTTATGCCCTATATAAAGTAAATACTAGTTATAAAAGAAACCTACTTAGTATAGATACTAAGAAAGTAAGTATCTTAAACTTATAGCTAGTATAAAAGAGACCTCCCTTTATTAGAGCTAATAGGCTACCTTTACCTAGATTACTTATAAAGGCGCTTATAATATAATAATAGAAAGTCTTAGTTATTAAAATGCTTACCTAGTAGCTTATAAGAAGTAAAATCCTTACCGCTCTTATCTTAATCCTAATAGTATTTAAAGAAACCCCTATAATAAAATCCCTTAACCCTCTTATTAATATAAATTAAAAGTAAAGATATTATAATAACTTAGAATTATTTAATTAAATAATAATAACTATAGATATTAAACTAATAGCTTAGAATAATAAAGGCCCTAACCCTATGCTAAAGAGCAATATTAGCTAAGGCATAGAGGCTAAGAATAATACTAAGGTAGCTATTAATAAGGCCCTCCTTAATTTATTCTAAGAACTTATAACTAAAGGATTAAATAATCTTTTATTTATAGTATTATTTTATTTATTTCTTGCCTTTAAAGGAAAAAATATAATTAAATACTTATAAAACTTTAATTAATAAGTAAAACTTATAAATATTTTTAAAGAAAAAAAGCTAGGACTTTTTAAATTATATATTAACCTTAAGATTAAAAGGGAGGTTTAATAAGTTATAGAAGGCTTTAGCTAAGAGGAGGCCTAAGAAAAGCTAAAAGAGTTATTTATAAATAAAGACTCTAATTAAACTAAAATAGCTAAAGAGAAGCTTAAAATACTTAATAAGATTTAGCTAAAAGTTAACTTTTATATTATTATTAAATAATTAAATAAATATTAATATCTCTTTAAATAAATTAATAAGAAATAAATAAACTCCTATATATAATCCTAAGTTATCTATAAAGCATTACCTAAGGAAATTATTAATAAGATCTATAAAAGGTATAATAAAGGCATTAAGGAACTTATTATTATAAGCTATTATAACCTTATAGATATAATTAAATAATACTATAAAAATAAGATTAAGATTAAAAAGACTTATTACTCTAGAAATAAAGAGAATACTTATAAAGTTACTTAGGCCTTAACCCCTCTAAGAAGCTCTAGCCCCTCTATGAAAAGTATTAAAACCCCTAGGATCCTAAGAAAAAAGCCTAATAAAGTAATTAACTCAAAGATTAATAACCTTATTATATAATTAACCTAGCTCTTAATTAATCTAATAAAAAGGCAAGAAATATAACTATAGTTTATATAGATTATTTAAAGGGAGAATAATAGGTAGGCTACTATGGGGATAAATTAACCCTTTAGAACTAATACTATATTATTTAATTAACCCTAGAATTATAAGAATCTCTATATATATATAGCCTATAGATTAAAATAAAATAAATACTAAAATAGTATAATATATTAGTATTATATAAAAAGAAACTATTTCCCTAATACCTATATTAACTTAGCTTATAATAAAAGCGCTAATATTATAAGTTATAACCCTTAAGGTAAAGTAGCTTTTTTTAAAAGGGGTAATATAATATTACTACTAAATCTTATATATTAATTTAAGAAGTTTAAAGTCTAAAAACTTATCTATAACTAATTAATATATTTCTTAGAATTAGATTTATACCTATTAATAAAGTGGCTTAAATAGTATAATAAAGCTAGACTTAGGTTTATATTAACCTAGCCTAAGAATAATATTATTAATAACTTTATTTAAAAAAACCCTAAGGCCTTAGATCTTTACCGCCTAAAATATAAATCCCCTAAGGGGTTTAATTAATTACCTAAGGAAGTTATATATAAAAACTAAGATATCTTAGATAGCTAAAACCTATTGCCTAGAACCTCTATTAATATAATCTTAGTTAATAAAGACCTTATATTATTTAATTAATTAATAGCGCCTTAGATATTTATTAT
>RZGL01000110.1:21730-73876 GCA_027886155.1 Fusarium paranaense | reverse complement strand
TAATTAATTAAGATAAAATATTAATAGCTAAAGACTTAATCCTTATAAGGGTTAAGATCCTTAAAAGGAAAAATAAAGATATAAAAATAGTATAATAAAAGATTAATATATTTAAGGCAAAAGTTATAAAGAAATAAAATAAAAAGAATATCTATAGGTTAAGAAAGACCTTTTTAAAGGTTAGGGATTTAATATTAAGATTTAATATCCCTTAATTAAATAATATATTAATAAAGATAAAGATAGTATATAAGTAATATAGCCTATTTCGTATCTTTAAGTATTATAATAAGGCGAATTATTATAAACTTAAGATACTTAATAGCTATAAGATTACTAAATCTATTTATAGGGATTACCTAAAGAAATTTATAAAAAATAAAAATAACTAATAAGAAAAAGAGTTAGATAAAAAGGAAGTCCTTAAGAAGCTTAAAGAGAAAAAAGAAAAACTAGAAAGTAATAGAAATAAAGAAAGTATATAAGTAATAAGAAGTAAAAAATTAATAGCTAATTAAATAATTAGCTAAGAAAATAATAATAAAAGTAATAAAATAAATAATAAAAAAGAAGATCTTAATAAAAAAAGTAAGATATTATACCTAAAGAGAAATACCTTAATATATATAGAAATATAACTCCTTAGCCTTACTATTAAATAAGCTACTTAGTATAAGAGTCTTTAAAATAAAATAAAAAGAAGAAAAAGTAATATTAAAAACCTATAAGGACCCTTAGGTTTTTAATAAAGGAAAAAAAGATAAAAGAGAAAGTTTTAATATTATAATATAATTACTAGAATTTTTAATAAATTTAGGTATTTATTTTATAAAGGATATATAGATTATTTAATTAGATATTAGAGATACCGCTTAAGATACTAAAGATATTATCTAAGATAAGTAAGATATATTAAAAAATAATAATAATACTATTTATAATAATTTAAATATAATACTTAAATTTTTTATTTTATAAGAAATAAATTTAATATATAGCTTATATAAGATAATTAAAGCTAGATAATAAGATTAATAAGAAAATTAATAAGAAATAAAAAGCAAATAATTAATTAAAAGTAATTATAGATATAAAGCTAGACTTTATTATTAGTTAAGTAAAAATAATAATATCTTATTATACTTAAAATTTATCCCTTAATAAGAAAACTTCTAAGACTTAAAATCTACCCCCTTTTAAAACCTAAAAGAATTAGCTTTCTTATTAAGAGCTAATTAGTATATTCCCTAGAGAAGCTAATAATCTTACTCTTAATTCCTATCCTTAGAAGAATATAAGTAAGAAATATAAAGATAAAATACCTAGTTTAATTAATTAATTCTAACCTTATTAAGTAGATCCTTTAAAGTATTTTTCCCCTATAGAGGCTAATCTAAAGGACCTTTAGTAATAAATTTTAGCTAATACCTAGGTAAAAACTCTTACTTATAAGGCTTTTAATACTAAATATAATTAATATATTTCCTACCTATAAAACCCTTAATTAAGATATAAGATAAAAAAGAATAAAAGATATACTTCTTATTCTAGCTAATATTAATTAAGTAGGACTAATAATAATATTAATAGAAAATAGGGTTATAAAACCTAAGGAGAGTAATCTTAAGAGCTTTTTAATACTTTAAGTAAATAATTAATTACTTAAAGAATTATCTATAAAGATAAATAAAGTTAATAAGGATATAAATAGTCTAAAGGGAATGATTTAATATTAATAAAATAAGCTCTCTTATAACTATATTAAGAGCACTATAATACTTAAAGAAATATTTTATAATAGCCTTTAGGTTCTTATAGCTTATATTATTAAAGGTAAGCTTAATATATAAAGGGAAATTATCTTAATTAAGGGCAAAGTAAGAATAAATCTAAACCTTAAGGCACTTATAGACCTATTTAATTATTTAGTTAGAAAGGCTATTAAGAGCAAAGAGGATATAAGAACTAGCCCTAGGGAGGTTAGCTATCTAGGCCTCTGCGGGAGTTACCTTAAACCCGCTATAATTACTTTACTAAGAGGAAATATCTCTCTAGAAGTTAATATAAAAAAGCTAAGGTTAAGCGAAAATCTAAATATTAGGGAGAATATTTTATTACTTATTAGCGAGGATCTTATAAGGAGTCTATATAGATATAATAAATTAATTAATTAAAAAGTATAGATAAAAGTAGTAAAATTAAAAAAGAGGAAAATAAGAAAATAAGAAATATATAGAAGTTATATATATATAAGGTTAAAATATATAAAGAAAGAGAAGTAATATATTTAAGTAACCTCTATATAGAGAGCTATAATTTATAGCTACCCTCCGCGCATATTAGAAGAGCTAAATAGTCTCTTAAGAGAAAAATAATATATTAACCTTTTTTTATACCTTATATATAAACTAGCCTATTATTTATTTTCCTTAAGGCATAAAGATATAAATCCCTCCCTATTTATAATTACTTATATTAATTATTTAATTAAAATATAAAGCCTTTTTTTACTTATTTAAGAATATATATTTATCTCCCTTAATAAAGTAATACTTTTTATTTAATAAGAATAAGATTAATATAAATTAATAACTAACCTTAAGATTAGCCCTTTTTTACTTTAGAATTAATAAATTTAAAAAGACTAAGTAATTTTCTTTTATTTAATTATATAGAGCATAATTATATAATAATTATATATTATATATATTATATATAAATTAATAAAAAGACTTTCTAAGAGTAATAACCTTATATTCCTAAGTATACTTTAAACCTTTAAGATACCTCTACTTATATAATTAATTATTTTTTTTACCCCTATTAATTACTCGCGGTTTATAAAAAAAGGGAAAATAGCCTATCTAATAGCTTAGGTTAAATACTTTAAAGGAATAAGAAGCTTCCTTAAGAAAAATAAGACTAGCCTTAATATAATTAAAAAGTTATATAACTCTAAGTAGCTACCTTTCTTTTAGCTATAATAGAAATAAGATTATTAGGACTTTATTACCTTTAAATACCTTAGCGTATTAGATAATTATTAATTAATTAAATTAAAGCTTAGGAAAGATAAGTTTTAATAATATTATTATAATAACTCTACCTATAATATATTATAGAGAGAGCATATATTAGCCCTATAGCGCTTATATTAGGACCTAAAAAAGGATAAAGAGATATTCCTTAATAATTTAATCTTATTAATATTATAAATACTTAGAAATAGCCTTAAAAAGGTTATTATAATTATGCGGTATAAAATTAATATCTAAGAAAAAAAGCTAAAATATAACTCTAACTAAGAGGAGCCTTTACCCTTTTTCCCTAATAACTATAAAAAAGTCCTAATAAACTATAATATAGGTTTTAGAGGGATTTAGAGGTAATATAAGGCCTATAGAGAGAAAAGATTCTTTATAGGATTCTTTAGGTTTAGGTATAATAAATACTTTATTATATTTATATAAAATAAGATTAAAGGTAACTTTTATTACTTTAATATAGTA
Source organism: Fusarium paranaense (assembly GCA_027886155.1). NCBI lineage: Eukaryota > Fungi > Ascomycota > Sordariomycetes > Hypocreales > Nectriaceae > Fusarium > Fusarium paranaense. Next base: position 70,367 of record RZGL01000110.1, on the reverse strand, counting down.
TTAATTAATTAAAAGCTTTATATAAAGCTTATCTTTATTACTTAGCGGGAATACCTTATAAGTATTAATTAATTATATTACTTTAATTTCTATTTAATTCCTTTAACTCTATAGTAAGAAAAGTAAGAATATAGTCTTCTTAGTATATTTTACCTCTTTTAAACCCTTAGAGGACTTATAGAAGTAACTTTAAGTAAATTAGCTATAATTTACCTTCCTATAGCCTTAAATATTAATAAAAATAAAGAGATATTCTTATAACTATTTAATTTATTAGTCTATAATTAGCTATTAGACTTATAGACTAAGAGAGGAAAGCTTAGAGATATCTTATATAATAATAACTTAGAGGGGATTTAGGGTATTTATTAGACTATAATCTTTAATAAGCTAGGAATTAAGGATAGTTATTTCTAGCATAAGAGCACCTATAGTAATATTATATTAAAATAATAGTCCCTTTATATAGATTTAATTAATTATAGTTTAATTAGATTTACTTAGAAGGTATTCTAAGACTAGCTTTATATTAACTAAGGAAGATATATATTAATAAATATAAGAGATATTAGCTATATTAGTAATTAATAATCCTACCGCTTAATTATAACTCCCTAAGGTAATCTAAGTAATATAATAGAACTTCCTTAGGGACTAGGGCTATTTATAGTCTTTAACTCTAGAGTTATATTTCTTAATCTCTCTATGTAATTAATTAAATAATATATTAACTAAGGTATAGAGATTATAAATAACTTCTTTATTTACTAAGAGGGAATAATTATCTTAGCTAATAATAATAAGCTTAACCTAAAAGCAAAAAAGCTAATAATAAAGCTAGTTAGCCTAAGACTTAAAGCTTAAAAGTAAGCTAATAAATCCTCGACTCTTATACCTCTTAATTAAAAGGATTAGCCTTAGACCCTAAGTAAGCCTCTTAAGAATCTATCCCTAGGGACCCTAAAGTAGCTATAACCTTTATTAAATAGTAGCTCTAAGTATTAATAAAATAAGAGCTTTTCCTTATCTAAGGGTATAGAAAATATAACTATAAGGTAAAAGCTATTAGGTTTATTTAATTAAATAATAATTAATTATAAATAGAGTTAAACTAGGGATAAATATCCTTATATTATTAAAAAAGGACCTTATATTTATAGCGCTAAAGATTTTATCTACTTAGATTATAAGACTAATAAGGGATCTATATTAAAGCAAAAGGTAATTAAGGTAGAGATAAAGATTATATTAATTAACCTAGGGGAGAAGAGTTAGCTCGGTATAGTATATAGCTAGCCTATATAGTAATTACTAACTAATAATTATATTACTTACCTCCCTAATAGAATAGTAAGACCTTTATAATAGGATAAGCTTTTAGTTGCTGCTGCTTAGCCTTAGATATTTATTATAGTATTAAAAGAGAGCTAAGATAAAAAGATAAAGAAGCAGCAAAAAAGCAGGGATACTTAATTAATTAATCTATAATAGCTATAAGCCTAGTATAGTGCTAAGTAAGGCGCGATAGAAATAATATATATAAAAGGGGATAAGTTTAATAAGGCTTTTTAGGAACTATAAGGATAGGTATTAAAGCCTTATAGGGAGCTATGAGTTAAGGGAAATAGGTATTAAGCCATTTTAGGCCACTAGGTAATTTCTTATATATAGAAAAGGAGTTAGAGGCCTTTAACCTTTGATTATTATTATCTTCTTTAGGGTTAATTTAGGAATAAGGGAGCTTTAGGCTCTTTTCCTAAAAGGATTTTTATTACTATTAATTAATTAATTGCCTTTATTATTTTATATAATATTTAGTTTATAAAGAAATATATAAAATCCCTCTTTAGAAAGTTACTTAAAGAAAATTATATTCTAAGTTTTAGGCTATAGATAGTATATTATATTTTTTTAATAAAATATTATTATTAATAAATTAAATAATTTACTTAGATTATAAAGGCCTTAATAGATTTATTAAAAAAAGATACTAAGTTTATTTAGGGATTAAATTAAAAAAAAGTTATAAAAATATTAAAGAAAAAAGTTATAGCTTTATTAATTTTTATTATTTTTAATTATATTAAGAAAACTAAAAAAATAATTCTTATAATTAATATAAGCCTATTAGGCTAAGGGTTTATTTTAATATAAATAATAAAAGGGAAATAAAAACTAATTTAATTTAAATCTAAATTAGAAAACCTAATTAAAACTAAGGATAATATAATATAAAAAAAATATAAAATAATCTTTTATACCTTTTATTACCTTAGAGGTATAAGTTATAGCCTTTTTTTATCCTTAAGATTAATTTATAAGTATTAATTTATTAAATTAATAATAAAATAAATAATATATTTAATTTTTTTATTTTAAAATAAATTAATTATATTTTTCTTTTTAATTTTATAATTAAATATATATTTAAAAAGAAAAACTATATAGCTAATAAATTATTATAAAAATATATAAGACTATTTAATTAATTAGATATATAAGTTAAGAGAGATATTAAGGATTTTATTAATTTTTACCTTAATATAATTTATATTAATAAAAAACCTAATATCTTAGATAATATTTATTCTTAGGTATATAAAAATATAATTAAATACTTATATATCTTTAAGAAGCCTAAGGGTTTAATTTATTTATAATAATAATAATTTTAAAAAAAAATACTTTTTTTATTTAAAAATAATATTTATAAAAATAGCTAAAATAAAAATATAATTTACTTTTATTAATAATAAATAATATATATAATAAATAAATATTATAATTAAATAAGTATTATATTTTTTTTATTATTAAAATTAATATTAAAATTACTATTATTTATATATTTATATAAGCTAAGATATATATATTATATATTTAATTAGATAAGTTTAATTAATTAAACCTATAGACCTTTATTTACCTCTAAGTCTAGCGCTAAGGCTTAGCGCTAACTCTTTTTAGGTTTAAACTCTAATGCTAACTCTAAGAACTAATCCCTCTAAAACCTATAATACTAATAACCCCTATTTCCTAATATAGTTATGCCTATAGCTATATAGCTAGATCTTAGCTTTAAGACTTCTTTAATCTTTTTATTTAGTATAGCAAAAGGTATTAATACTTATAATAAGGGTTATAAATTATATTATATATTAGTTATATTTTAAGTCCCTAAGGAATTAGTCTTCCTTACTAATAAGAACTTATTTTTTTTTTTTAGCTTTTTTTTAAGAGCTTTTAATAAGAAAAACTTTTCTTTAATAAAGTTAATCTTTTTATTAATATTATTATTAGGTAAAAAGAGGCTAAATAAAAAAAGAAACATATTATAATTAAAAATCGCGAGTTTAATATACTTTAAACTATTAAGGTCTTTACTTAATATAATACTCTAAAGATATTTATTTAATATTATTTCTTATAGCTTATTATAAGTACTTTTTATGCCTTTATAAAGCTTATAAACTTTCTTACTAAGGTTATCTTAGTTATATTAAAAGGCATATTAATAGGTATTAGTTATATTATTTTAATTACTTAGTTAAAGGTCTTTATAGAAAGCTATTATACTTACTAATATATTATTAATTAGTTAATTAATTAATTAACTAATTAATTATAGTTCTTATTAATTATAATTAAATCTCTTCTTATAAGGATAATAGAAGTATAATCTCTTAAGATTTTAACCTCTTTAAGTAATTAAGAATTATAAGGGTAATTAAAAGGTTAGTATTAGAGGGAAGAGCTACTCTATAAAGAGGATTTTAACCTTTTTAGTTAGTTAAGATATAAGCTATTTATTATAAATAGAGCTAGCTTTAGTGTATTATTAAAGCTATTAATAATTATATAGATAAACCTTATTAATTTAAGCCTATTAAGACCTCTAGCTTTAGGTATAGAGCCTTTATTATTAAAATTACTAAGATATTAATTATAATACTTTAATCCCTATTTTAAGTAGTATAAAGTTAAATAATAATATATTATATATTATTTTTTTTAAGGATTTCTTAAGGTTATTAAGAGCTTATATTATATTTATAATTATATTTATAATTATAACTTTATTTTTTTTATTTTCTTTTATTTAATTATATTATAAATAAAGATTTATAACTTAAAAAGTAATAAATATAAGGCTTTAGAAAGATTTAAAAATTATTAATTTATTTTCTTAGTTTCTTAAAAGCTTATATCTTTTATTTTATTAATTATATTATATTATTTTATAATTTACTTATTAATAACTTAATACGAAATTAACTAGCTTTAATATAGCTTTATTAAATAACTCTTATATACTTTTTAGGCTTTTTATTTTTTATTTATTATTATTAATACAAATTCTTTATATAAAAACTTTATTTAATCTATAAGTATATTATTAACTAAGTAATAATAATAAATTAATAATATATTAATTATCTTAAGGATTTAATTTTAAACTTTTATAATTCTTTTTTTAAGGTTTTTATATTTAAATAAGAAATATTTATATAAGATTTATAAAAATTATAAGTTTAAAGATTAATTACTAAGAGATTTATAATCTTATTACCTCTTTAATTATTATTTATATTAGCTCTTAAGAAAAAATTCTTTTTTTAAAAAGTAATATTAAAATCTTATATTGATAAGGTTTTTTTAATAATTATAAACTTAGTTATTAGGGCTTTTTTTATTTATATTTTATATATTTAAATTTATAAAAACGTTTAATAAAAGGCTATAGTTATTTTTAATAAAAGAATTAATATAAACCTATAGGTTTTAATTTTTTATTTTTATTTTAAAAATATTAAATTAAGTAACTCAATTATTATTAGAAGTTAATTTTATATTTATATTTATTATTATTACTTAGGGAGTAATTAATAAATAGTTTTAATTTAATATTTTAATTAATAATTACTAATTAATGTATAAGATATTTAATTACTATAAATTAGGGCTATTTTAATAAATAACCTTAATTTATATATATTACTTTTATTATTATTTATAATAATAATTTCTTTTTTCCCTTTTAGGCTATAATATAGTCTTCCTAATTAGGTCTAGTTCGCCATAGAGCCAGAGATTACCTAGCCGGCCATTAAAGGCATGTGACCCCCTTCTGAGCTATTGTATAGGTCCTAATCCAATAATACTAGCTTTAGACATATAACTGTCAAAGTCAAACATGCGCGTCGACGCCTCTAGCTATACTAAATATGTAATATTTATATAGAAAGATCGCGATCCTATCAGGTCGCCAAAAGGCGATGATCATTTTGAGAAACTCAACCCCCCATCCAACGATCAGTCCGCACTATTGCGCCGGGCACTCCAACACTCTACACAAGCGAGCCGTAGTCTCAGGCTAGCCAGGAACATGGAGCGAGAAGGGTGTATTATAAAACGCAATCTCTTGGTAGTAGTCTTGCTTCTAAGGTTAACTTGAACGCATGGCAATGACGGCAATTTCGGCAATGTCGGCACATGAGGCGGGGAAGGTGGATGACTTTACTCCTTGTATTGCGCACGACTAACCTCGACAAGATACTGTTTTGTTCGTTCCCCATCATGCGCTTGCAGACATACCTGGTTCTCGAAATGCTGCAAATTATAGGCGCCCCAACCCGGATGAGGCTGGGGGGATATTGCACAGCGAGCTACTACCCCATCTGGAGTAATGTAACCTCTTCCCCACGTCTCGATCCGCCCTTTCCCTCTATGGTATTAGTACGATTGTTTCTCAGCATATCAGAAGACGACGGGACGGATAAGACGGGAAGTTAAGCTTTTACTTTTTTTTGGAGTTGTAGTGCCCCTGAATGGCCTCACGGGAGTCATGAGGTAGTGGCCCTACAACACTAGAAGGGGATACATCATTTCGTCGGAAGTACGTAGACCGTTCCGAAAAAGGCAGCATTTATTGGAAAATCTTTACCCCAGATTTGAAGTATGTATTCACGCGCGCCAATGAGTAACTCACAATCCACCCAATGTGGACATGTCTACGCAAGAAGTACGGATTCTGGTATGCGTGCCAATAGGTATCGTGGGAGTTGATCTTGCTGGCCGTACATAAATACCCCAGGTTTGAAACCGAAAGACATGAGAATAAGAGACCAGGAATCAGACGAAGCCAACTTCTATTACGACACTGACCTGCTTAGGAGTCTACTTAAACTTCTTGTTTAATAACTCTGAAACGCTGAGACTCGCGTCTCGTCTACGGTTCTTTTACCAAAGCAACATCAATATTTTCAAATCAGACATGCATCCTCAACTCAATTTCGAACGCAGCTCCGTGCTAGCTCTCGGCCTGGTTGCCGTTGCACCTCTTGTCGCCGCTGGGCCCTGCGACATCTACTCCTCTGGCGGCACACCCTGCGTCGCGGCACACAGCACCACCCGGGCTTTGTACAACGCCTATACCGGCCCCCTTTACCAGGTAAAACGCGGCTCTGACGGTGCCATGACCAACATTGCGCCGCGATCTACCGGTGGTGTTGCCGATGCTGCCGCCCAAGACTCGTTCTGCGCTGGCACGACCTGTCTCATCACCATCATTTACGACCAGTCCGGCAAAGGCAATCATCTTACCCAGGCTCCTTCTGGCGCTTTCCACGGCCCAGATGTTGATGGCAAGGATAACTTGGCCAGCGCCATTGGCGCACCGGTCACGCTGAACGGTCAGAAGGCCTACGGTGTCTTCATCTCGCCCGGCACCGGTTACAGGAACAATGCCGCTAGCGGCACCGCTACAGGAGATGCGGCGGAGGGCATGTACGCTGTGCTTGACGGCACTCATTATAACGGTGACTGTTGCTTCGACTATGGCAATGCCGAGATCAGCAATACCGATACGGGCAACGGCCATATGGAGGCCATCTACTTTGGAGACAGCACCGTGTGGGGCTCCGGCTCCGGCTCCGGCCCCTGGGTCATGGCCGATCTGGAGAACGGCTTGTTCTCCGGCTCTGACCCTAAGCAAAACACTCAGGATCCTTCAGTCTCCTATCGATTTCTCACTGCGGCTGTGAAGGGAAAGCCAAACCAGTGGGCAATCCGTGGTGGCAACGCTGCGGCCAACTCGTTGTCGACATACTATAGCGGCGCGCGTCCAACCGTGTCTGGCTATAACCCGATGAGCAAAGAAGGAGCCATCATTCTCGGCATTGGTGGCGATAACAGCCATGGCTCACAGGGCACCTTCTACGAGGGCGCGATGACCTCTGGCTACCCATCCGATGCCACTGAGAACTCGGTGCAGGCGAACATTGTAGCCGCCAAGTATGCCACGGCGCCATTGACCAGTGGCCCGGGTCTCACTGTTGGTTCCTCTGTCTCTCTGAGAGCCACCTCAAGTTGCTGCACGACACGTTACATTACACACTCTGGCTCCTCAGTCAACACTACGGTGGTCTCATCATCTAGCTCTACCACCCTCAAAAAGCAGGCCAGCTGGACGGTCCGTACCGGCCTAGCCTTTAGCGGATGCTTCTCTTTCGAATCAAACGACACCCCCGGCAGCTTCCTGCGACACTATGCCTTCCAGCTTCAGCTCGACGCCAACGACGGGAGCAAGCAATTTCATGAAGATGCTACGTTCTGCACCCAGGCTGGTCTCAATGGTCAGGGCAACAGTGTACGATCCTGGAGCTATCCCACCCGTTACTTCCGCCACTACAACGATGTACTCTACATCGCGAGCAATGGCGGCGTTCATACATTCGATGCTACTGCGTTATTTAACGACGACGCGAGCTTTGTGATCGGTGCTGGCTTCGCCTGAGGTTTGACAGCTCTCCGTGGCGTAGGAGCTAGCTCTCAGCAGGGTAGTTGTGCGATGGAAATACGAGTTACAAAAATAGCGATCTGAAAAGGCTGCCATAGCTGGGGTTTTCAATTGCCTTTAGAAGACTTCGCCCGCAATAAGAAGTCGCTATTATATAGTAACTGCTTGCTTCAATTTCAAGACTTTCCCACACGGCCTAGAGATTCCAACCAGCGGCATAGGATTAAAACATCTCATAATTCATCTCAATTTACCCCCATAGGACTGGTTAGCTATGAAGGTAGCAGTAAGCGTCGTAAAGAAACACGATTATAGGTAAGGCATGATCCTGGATAAAGCAAGCTGCCAGTCCTGTTTTGCCCAGCTTGCTGCTTTACCCACTGGTCCAGAGCTTTACGCAGTGTCCTTCTTTACCCACAGGACAAGTCTGCTGATTCCTGCCACTGCTATCCTTTAGTGTTGTCTTGACCATAAGTCTGCTTTACCCATAGGTCTGCTCGCGCTTGGGAACAGTGAATGAATTCAACTGAAGTTGCCACACACTGCGCGTACCTCTTTTTATCACTCCGAGAGCGGCAAGTTTGCTCACAGAACAATGCACATAGCAACCCAGTCATGTCCTGTACCAGGAACCGATTCGGCGACATGTTGTAACTGTAAGCGAATTCATCACAATACGACTTGCTAGTAAGGTAAACGAGATCTGAAAAGTCGAGCAGTTGCCTGCGAGCGAAGCCCTAGCCATCATCAGCACCATGCCCGCCAGGCCAGCGACTCTTCGTTGACAAATTCGCACTTAACCGACCGGGAGACTACCGGTAAGTCGCCCTTTACTATAAATAGACTGGATGGCAAATCGCCAAAGTCCCCAATTCTGACCCCCACGCAAAGGGTCATTGTGGTCCCAGATCTGGCCTGGCAGATACTTAAGATCATCACACAATGTATCAGTATTCTCTTTGCAAGAGCATATAGGTAGCATATCTTCATATTATTGATCTTTAATAGCGTGGTCGTGGCCCGGCTCATCGGAAAGCAGCCGGCTCGACTCGGTCCTTATACGCGTCCTAGAGGATTGACCAGCATCGCTTGACTATCCGGGACAACGTGGAAAGCTGGGAGATCACGACTTGGTGACGTTGCCTCGCCGGTTGCTGTTTCTTGTCGAACATTTGATCTGAAGGAGGAGCGGACAAAGCGGCCGAGATGACAGAATGCGCCGCTGTCTGGTTCCCGACGAGATAAATGACACGTGGCACAGAGAAGAAAAAGCGCCATACACGTTTCGTCCAGTGCTCCAGATCCTATCTGCCTGATCAACGCTTCTCCAAGGCGTGTAATTGTACTGCGAGGGTTAGGAGACCAAAGAGGTTTGAGAAAACAGCTAGGGATCCTGCTATTTTTAAGAGTGGAAGAAAGTTCGGACAGGTCTAAAACCGGTCTGTTAGTTAGGGGAACCGATGTTGGACCCCCTCTCGGGGCCGTCAACCTGACTCTCTCCGCTCGACGTCCTTTGTATCGACTGAAAAGTCCCCAGAACGCCAATCTTTCCAAGAGCCTTGCGCGTCACCGGCCTTTCTACTCAGAACTACGTAAGAGAGCTGAATCATTACTTGATCTGTCCACAGCTGAATGTTGGGATGTCGCCGCATGACCTACGGTGCACCTCGTTTTCGCCTTAAAGATAACCAGGCACTCTTGGCTAGCTAAGAATCGTTGCTTACCGTGGTCAGGTGCCCCACAGGCTAAGCACTTGGAGAAACAATACTTGATGGATGGCGCATGGGAGTCTCAGCATCGTATGGGACCTGATCTGGCACCCATGAGCGAAAGTTTCCAGATCTTGAACACACACCAGTACTTGTGGTATACAGTACAGTATAATGCAGTAGCAGATCATGTATGTTCAGAATGTCATCCAGGCTCATCGCCAACCGTAGCAGCGCCAGCGCCAGCATATCGTAAACCTCCGTTACTCCTCCTTAACTTCACCCCTACTCTGACCCGAACATAACTCCTTCTCTCCGGCGTCAGCCACAGACTTCATAGCTCTCGACGAGCGCATCCCTGACTCCAGCCAAGTCTCCCCGCCCAATTGATCCCAACTTCTTCCAGACAACCAGTCGTTGGCCGAAATTTTCAGGACTTTCCGATTTTACGCAGGTGATCGCTCAATAGCTTGCTTATCTTGCATGAATGCATTCTCTTTGTCTTGAGGATACCTTGCATTGCCTCATCGCATAGAATATATCTCTTATCGGCGGGGTCTTGGAGACCGTGTGACTTTATATAGTTCCAAATCGCCTATACCGTTTGGGATCGTAACAGCTGAATATTATGAGTCCTTCGTGAAGTATCGGGCTAGGTTTCGTCTCATCCGACTAGACCCAGTTACAGCTGTAAGTGGCTCCGATAGAATAAGTGGCTTCTGAGCAAAGTCAGTCCACGAACATCATAAAAAGTACACATTTCTCACGTGAAATCTACCTCGATGGGCCTTCGCCCAGGTGGAGAAGCTTGGAGGAAGACCCTTGAGACGGTGGAAATCGAATTCAGGGACATCATTGGAACTCCTTGGAAGTTCCCTTAGTTCAAGAGAATTTCAGGCTGTGGGGTGATCCCCAAAAAGCGTTCCAGAAAGTCACTCTTTCATATCATTATCGCAATCGAACCCCCGACGTGTGCTGCACGGGGCTGATGGCGACAGCAGCAATGCGTTTTGAGCTAGAAAGACCTTCACTGTCCCCGAGGCGCTACTTGACCCGGCCCTGCTCCTCAACCCGTATACCTTCCTCTTGGGCATATTGTTCCGTCACAGAGCCTTCCGGGCATCTGACCTTATCTCGGCGTCACAACTGGACAATTTGGAAATTCACCCTGGCGAGCGCGAGTTACATCTGCCACTTCGAGAGGACCTGAACGACGTGCCCCTCTTCCGACACGCTGTTAAGACTTCGACCGGATTTGAGATGTCGCTGGCAGAGCCAATATCGTACGGCATGATAGCTGCATAGAGCAAGAAGATTAGCGAGGTCTTAGGCCGACTGTACACTACCATTTCATTTGTTATAATCTGCGGTATAACGCGGGCAACGAGCTCGACGCGAGCCGTAAGCTTCACGCGCTCAGATTAATCGTTGTGTATGCTGACCTTTATACAGCATATACTAGTGATGCCATCCGCAACCTGGCGCTGGACCATAACAGCTCGGATCCGTTCAGAAGCACTACCTTGGACGCCAACTGCGCCTAGATACATGGGCGATTCTTCGAGGCCGGAGACCACAACAGGCGCTGCTGAAGCAAGTCTGTAGCATCGACCACGCAAACAGCAAGCGACGGCCGACCGCATTAAATGCTGAACAGGTGGCGCCGGTGAACACTGACCCCCGCATCAGGAAGCTAGAGAGACAGGTGAAAGGTCTGCCGTCAAGATCCAAAGCACGTCAGGAGGCTGTCCGATCCCGGAACCCCATCCTCATTCATCGCCGTCGAATGTTAGCGGTCTGGAAGCCGCATGGCTGTCCGTTCTCATAAAAGCCGAAAGGAGAGGCCTAGGAAGTGTTTCATGTGCGTCGGTGCTGCGCTTTCTCTTGAACCAGATGACTTTCGATCAGAAGAGCTCATACGCGAGTTTTCCTCCCCAGGAGATCTCTTGAAGCCTTTTCGCAGGAGACATCTTTCTCATGTATCTCACGATGTCTCTCCTCAATATGTGGTCTGAGACATAACATTGACGTGTAAATCGCACTTGCAAAATCATGCAATGAGAGTTCATGGCACAGTATCCTAGGTCGACATAGACCTGTAGACTAGACCGGCTATTCCTAGGATAAATATAATGTCATGATTGGTCCAGAGGTGGAACGATACCCCTGTCACGTGTGAGCCAATTTCGAGCCAGCTAACCCCTCATCTTCAGATCAACCCAACTGGTCGTCATCGTAGCGGACATGTGCGACACACCAGCTTTCACTCTATTTACGGCGCGTATTCTTGTCTAGTCTCTGAGTAGCATCCCGACATAATGGCCGACCCATTAAGCATCTCCGCCTCGATCCTTGCAGTAGTCACCGCTTCAGTGGTGTCGGTCAAGTCTCTTAAAGAGACGGTCGAGCGTTACAGAGGTCGGGACGAAACCCTTCGTCGGCTCACTGGTCAGCTTGAGGACCTCATTAGTATTTTGGACGCTCTTGAGAAGATTTCGCAGGTTGAAGCGTCCATGCTTGCCCTCCTGAAGGGTCCTGTCGAGCGATGTAGGCAATTGTGCCAGGCTTTTGAGGTGGTCATGAAAGACTTCGCCGGGAAGTCGTCGACAGGTTTCCGAGACTGGGCGAAAATGGAATTCAAGAAGGGAGATATCAACGAATTCATGAGAACTCTTTCCGGGTACACATCGACGATTTCAATCGGGCTGGGAACCATTACGTTGTATGTGATGCTGTCGAACGTGACGAAAAGCGGACTAACCAACCTCTACAGACAAACTTCTAAAACCACATGCGATGTCCTTGAGCAGTACAGCGAGATGGTTCAAGATACCACATATAACCTCAATGTTCAGCTGCAGCGCATCAACGAGAAGATAGAGCGGTTTCCTTCGGAAGAGCCAGACACCACCAGATCGGACTTCAGAGATGAAAGCACAGTTATCAAGCACTGCATTGGTATCTGCGAGGAAGCGATGTCCCGTATTGGATCAATGATCGACCGTGAAAGACGGGTGTATTCAGCCGCACTCTCAGAACAGGCCACGGCAGACGCTACCTCAACCCACCCTAAGCTTTTCCGGGCTCACGAGGAGACCCGTGAAATGCTAGAGAACAATCGTGACAGCATTGCCAAATTCATCGGGCGGCTGCAAGAACAGTTTAGCTCCCTGGCAATGGAACAGCATCCTGACTCAGAGCGAAGGAAAACGCAGTTAGAGGCAGACATCAGAGCTTTGGAAGACAGTCTAGAGGTGTGCAGAATCGCCAGTACCGAGGTGAGCCGTCAAAAGGTACACACGTTCGGGGAAGTCGTCGCCGAAGATAAAAGCGATCAGGTCGTGGTCACGACTTTGGCAGACCTTTTCAACGTTAAGAAGGCGATAGCCAAGGACAGCTCAGCGCAGCTCATCGGCTCGATGGCTGGTGTCGAGCTCATTCAGCTGTCCAAGGATCGGTACAGCAGCCTGCGTTTTAGTGCAGCCGATACGTTGCGAGTTAACCTAATGCCTCCACTCACGAAGAATAGTGAACTTCGCGTTCCTGACCAAGAGGTGAACGACCAACAGCCGGGGCCGAGGGTGAGCTCTTCTAAAGCACATCCCAACGAAACGAAGAAGCGGACAGCGTAAGGTCTTTTCGGGGGGGGGTGGGGGGTTGAGGGGTATTCAGCAAATCTCCTGATGCACAATCCATCATATTCCCTTGTCTTGAAGGGGACTCACTACCTGCCGATCTTTTGTAGAGCCTATGCAACCGGGACTTCCTATTTTTGCGTCACTCCACGACTGTGTTTACAGTGATCAGTCATCCGACATAAGAATAAACCCTAACAAGACAAGCTATCTGACCGGGTAAACGCCGTAATAATCGTCCTCGAGGACTAAAGGCGAGCTTGCCCTGCTGCAAGGGATCTTCTGAACCACGAGCATAGGAGAAGGACGCCGGACGGAGAGCAACAACTGCGGGAAGAGGACGACTATTGGCATGTATTCAGGTGTGGTCAAATACCTTGCATTGAACACTAAGAAGCTGTTTCTTGTATCTATAAAACTTCCTGCACGTTCATTCGTCTGCTCTACTAAGTGACAGTCGAAGGAAGTCGCAAACCTATCGAGTGTTTGGCGCATGTGACACAGGTTGCCTCCTCCCTCCCCGCACGTATCTCCACGCAACGTGCGATAAGCCAGGGTGCGAACCCTCCTGAGCCAGCCTCATAGAATAAGCTCAAGACTGTTATAAGCTTCTATACGTGCTGGAGAATTGGAAGGCGATTATAGATCTCCTTGCTTATGAGAAGACCTTTAATGCGTACAAGACCTACTTTTTTTTAGATGAATAATATACATATAACTAATAGAATAATATAATTAAGCTAGGGACTAAGGGATTAAACCTCGCGTTTATTAGTCTTAAGACTAAGTATTAAAAATATTAGTCTTATCTTAGACTAAACCGAAGGAGTATCAGTCTTAGAAGTATTACTAAGTATATAAAATTTATTTATTAGTGCGTTCTTATATATTAATTACCTTAGTTATTAATATCACTTAGTTATATTTAATACCTTAAGTATATTACTAGATATAACTTATACCCTTATTTAAGATAATACTAATAACCCTCTATTAGTGTATACCTAATACAACTGGTTTATCCCTTGGGAAACATACGATCGTCACACGGAGGTTGCGCTATAGGGTTTATACAGCAATAAGTATGGCATTATTTTCATAACATAATAACAGGCTAGTCACAGTAAGGACTCACAAGCGCCTCCTCGACTTTACTTGGTGATCTCATGCTAGTCCCTTTGACTTGAGTAGGTCAGAGTAAATAAGTCGCAGAAATACAAGATATTTAATCACCCTCGGTCGCTCTCCCCTCCGCCTCCTCATTCTGGCTTTCGCCCGATCAGAACAATAAAGTCGAATATAGGATGAACTGTGCGTTGGCCCGATGCCTCCCTGACACTAGCGTTGAATAACTCAACCTCCTCTCTCGACCAACCCAAGGCCTCGGTGAATAATACAGCAGTGAAAGCAGCAACTCCTTCGTAGAAATTCTTTCCCATAAGGGTACCAATTTCCTTCAACCGTTGATCTTTTGGCCATGGGCCGATTGGCAGCTTAAACCTCTTCTCTTTAAGCTCCGTGAACCCTGTTTCTTTAGCCCACTGCCGAAAAGATGGTGCCGGATCCATAGTACGGCCGATCTTGTCGCAGGCTAATATCAAGTTGTCCATCATCTGCACCATAGGATTTTCAGGCGCAAGGGAGCCATCTTCGGAATAGAGAGTGTTGGCAGATTCCTGGAACTCTATCCACCCTCCAGGTTTAAGGTTGGCATATGCCTGCTTAAATAACTTGGGCCAGTCTTTGATAGAGCCAGCCATATAGCGGCAATGAATATAATCGTACTGGATTGGCTCGGCCCAGTCCATCTCGACATCGTCAACAACAAACTTGACATTTGGGGGAACCCAATCCGGCTGAATCGGGCTTAGATCGTTTCCCACTACAGTAGCGGAAGGATGCTCATCCCCAAACTGAATCGCCCAAATACCAGTTCCAGTGCCGATATCGAGGATGTTGAGGCCGTCGGGTTCAATGGGGGCCAGAAAAAGGCGGTCTCCAAGCAAGCGATAGAAGACGTGATGAATCATGTCGAGGCGGTCCTGCTCGGTGTCGTCATTGGGGAAACTGTACTGACCCGCTCGGTCACTATGATATCGCCGTCCGTACTTCCACTGATACTTCAACACACTACTGGTGATGGAGTTGCTTGCAGCGGAGGTGTCATCACCAAAGGCAGAATCTGACTGGACGTCATCGTCCACCTGTACCTCGGGAGTCGCTTGGGCGTCTGTCATTGCTAATAATAAATAATATGTTGAGCTTTGACTTTTCTCTGAATCTATAGAAATAGGAAGAATAAAAGGGAAGCAGAATAGTTGATGGGAGTGGTGATCAAGTCGCGCAACGTCGGATGGTGGAAGAGGGGTTGCCGCAGAAAAGTACGGCCGAGCCCGAACCGAGGTATGAAACCTGCAAAGTTACTGTGCCATCGCTTGCTGCCTAATGGATAAGTATTGAGCTTCTTTGGCGAGGTACGATGCTTCTGTCGCCGGGCGGAAATGGATCTGTTGGATTGGCAATAGGCTGCGATAAGAGAAGTACCACTAACTAAAGTAGCGCGCTATGCTTTTGGCCTAGGAGTAACTTTGCAATAATTAAGAGTCTTATACGCTAATTAGTAGTTATTAAGATATACACGGACTAAAAAAGCTATGATTAAAGCTCGATTAAATAATAATAATAAATATAAACATAAAGCTAACCTCTAATAATAATTAGGTTACTTAGTTTAATATCCCTAAGGTAAAGGCTAAGAACTAAGATTCATAGGCTTATATTAACTTACTAAATTGCTGCCGGTAGAAGAAATGTGTCTGGTGTTCGGTATAAGCCAGCCTTGCGATCAGACTATGTAGTGATCACCCCATGAAAGGGATGTCAGACTCAGGCAACTACTGTACACGCCTCTATAAAGCTCGCGCGTTTTTTCCACCGAGGCCAAGCACGTCTGTACTAATAGCAAGTAGGTGCTAGTAGAAGATTGGCGGCAAAGGAAAAAGAAAATAGGGGACCGTTCCATATGTTTTGCACTTCTTGCTTGATGTAGCTTGCGTTCAATAGAATCCGTGTCACATTTTCACCAACTCGTACGTATTAAGAATCCTGTCGATTTCTCTATGGGTTCTACGGTGGAACTAGGTCGATCCCAGTGCAATGGCTGCCCATCTCGTAGCCTGAAGTCCTCTCACTGGAATGAAATAGATAGATCTCTTCTCGCATTTTGCTGCTGTTTCCATCGATCAACCTTACGTGAGTCGGCATGACCAGAGAGCTGGACTGTAAAGTTGTGTCCCTCTTTCAGCTAGTTGAGATTGTTTTGACAGAAAATCAAGATAAGAACCCGCAAAGATAAACCCACAAGTAATGGTTTCACTTAGTCTACTTATCGTAGGATTGCCTTGTTCGATTAATACGACACATGGCTATCACAGACCTTGCCCACGAACCCTCCTGGACTACTTTAGCCAGCCTAGTAGACGACCACCTGCAAAAATCATTACTGATTCGCTGGAAAGAAATCAATCATGGACGCTGAGCCATAGGAAACATTGCGATAAGCCAAATCCATCATGGCCCATAAACTGTCTAGCCGATTCTTTGTTTCCTCCTCACCCACACCTCTTTATCTACTACTTCTGCGACACTCTCTGCCTTCTCTGTAGCGTGAGAGGTCTCCGTCTTTGCCATATCTCGTAGTTGGACTTCCCACACCTTGAGTCTATAGGAGCCTCTATCAGACATTCCAGAAAACACGTCGAAGGACCAACCATGCTTGGGACAAGTCAACCCAGCGCTAAGAACCATCCCAAAGTCTTCAATATCGAACGGCGTGCCTTGCGACAAAGGGTAGGAGGAATGAGGGCACGACTGTGACGCTATTAGCCATGACACACAAAATGCAAGAGCTGGCTTACATGATCGACGGCATGGAATTTGCCCTTATACTGGAAGACAAGAACTTGATCCGTCAACTCGCCAGCAAGAGCATCATCTCCGACAGGTACTTCTTCTGACTTGGAGCTATTCTCTTTGGAAACGTGAAACGCTTTGCATCCCGGTATTGACTTTGTGTTGCACTGCCGAAATTTTGACAGGTTGCCGGCATCGTCAGCCCCGATATCTGGGAACGACGAGCTATGTCCTACAAAGGCCCAATCTGCACCCTGGCGAAAGAAAGGCCGAAATGCATTCATTGTAGATGGGATTTCCGGGTCCAGTGCGATAATTAACTATTTGGCGGGATTTCTGTATTCGTTGCTCTTCTCGAAATTTTCGGTTTCGACGGCGCAAAATTACTTGGTTAGATGCGGCGAGATAAGGAACATGTGACAAATCACGTGCTCTTCGGTATTGTCTCAGCCATGAAACTACAGGTCACAAACTTGATTCTTGGTGTTTTCGAATGATATTACTATAATCGAATGCAGATAATCTTTGCTATAGCAGGCATCATCTTTTAGTCTCTTATTCCGGTGTGGTTGCCCGTCGACTGCTACACATATCACAATATTCCCACCAACCTTAACCCCCTTCCCAGAGAGGTGAAGCGACCGAACCGAAACTGGGAGCAAAAGTCATTGAAAGTCTCACATTAACTATCTGATGGACCCTTCTCGGAACGCCCGGTTGTCTACTGCAAACTATACTTCATTGGCGCACCATCTTTCTCTGCGCTCCTCAACATGATTTCCACAAACTCCACATCCGCCATCCCCTCTTCGGCAGACTGCAACGGATTCTGCTTTGCAGAAACCAAGCCTTCCGCCCAGGATGCGATTTCTTCACTAACGCCGCTAGTTTCGGGAAATTCTTTGACAACCGCCCCGCCACCAGCCGGTTTAACAATAACCGTGTTCCCAGACACCTTGACGGTGCCTCGCTCAAGGCCAAAGTCCCATTCAGAAGCTTCGATTTGAGAACCAAAGGAGAATTGAACAGTTCCACTTGTGCCAGACTTTGTCTTCACAAGAGCGTTGACGGTGTCCGCCGGAGGAAGATGTTTTTGTGTCAAGCTCGTCAGGGCGGAAACAGACGCTGCGCTTGAATCACCATGAAGGAACAACCTGGTGGCAGCAGCATAATGAACACCTCCATCGAGTAAAGGCCCGCCCTGATACTGTGCCTGTCCCCGCCACGGTGTTGAGTACCAAAGGTTGTCCGGCGGCAACAAGCACATGAATTTGACATTGAAATGGTCCACGTTGCCCAGCTTCTTTGCCTGTTCCGCGGCGTAGATATATTTTGGTATAAATCTGTAGTTCTCCGCAAGAGAAAAGGTCACTCCATTCTTGGACGCAGTATCAATGAGCTTCTTAGCTGCGGCCACGTCTGGTGCAATTGGCTTCTCGGCCAGTACATGCTTCCCCGCTTTGAGTGATTGGTCGATGAACTCGGGTTGGGCGGAAATAGGAAGTGCAATGATGACTGCGGATATGTCTTTTCGCAAGAGAAGATCTTCGTATGATTTTCCCTCGCCAGAATCGGAAGAGTACAGGTCAGCTTCGCCTTTAGTATTCAGAGTCGCTGTGTCCTTGGCTGACTTCAACGACCGCGAATAGATAGCCTTGAGACTTAAAGATGGGCATTTCATGATTCCAGGCTACAGCCTTTTAGTTTTTGCCCTTAAGTCTGGAAGGCGGACTCACCATGTGCTCCATCTTCGCAAAGATGCCGCCTCCAATGAGGGCAATACCGATTGGGTCCATGTTTGATGTTTTCGTGTTTGCAGATTTCTCGAACTCCGAATTGGCAAACCTCGGTGTCGGAAACACAAAGAGCAGCCTCTTTATAACTCGAGACGAGGGGGCAACACCACCCTCCTATTCACGTTACCCTCTGCATCACATGGTCAGCTGGGCTGAGGACATCTCTGTAATCAGTAAAAAAGGCAATCGGGGATAGATCAATGAAATCGCGTTATTGTTATTGCATGAAAGACTCTTGGGTCTCCCTGTCGCGCCCCGCTGACAAATGTCGTTCAATTCTTGCATGAGGTGGCATTGGTTTCCTAACTAGGCAATAAAACCAGACCATGGAGTAGTGGGCGTAACAACTGCTTTGAGTTATCCAAAGCGACGCTACTGATCGGACATAGATAGAACCCTATTTTTTTCTCTCCTTGAAAAGTTAAAATTCGCTCTTTGTGTATAACTCGTATCAGCTCGGGTTGAGGAGATCGTAGTACGCAAGGGTGGACTAGAGTGCAAAGATAAACCAAGAGCATGGTCACCCAAAGCACACAACAAGAACAGTCTCCGCCCTCAAATAATAGTTTGCCATTGCAGTTTAGGCGCAGTTTCATAGGGTGAGTGTGTTAGTGAACAATTGACTCCCTTGTGGGGGGGCTCAATGAGAACTACCTGTTCCGAGATGCCCAAAGTATGGCCAAAACTTCAAAACACCAAAAAGAAACCATCTCGGCGCCTCAAACGACCGATCTAATGCGTAATCTGGGAATCGAACCCGCTGGTAATTTACGTAGGATACTCAACCAGTAATATGGCCCGCTGCTCTGAGAAGAAAGCCCTCGCTGGAGCTGAGATGTTGCTCGGCAACCAGATCGAATGAGTTGAGACTCACCATCAACGCTTCCGCCCGGCAACAATTAAAGTGTTGCGAGTGGCCTCTCTCCTACTGCTTTGTCTGGCGACCGTATTTCTGTTCAACATCGGAAAATTCTTCCATGGCAGATTGACCCATATAGCTCCTGCGTCCACTGCAAATAACCATATACTCCCCCTACCTACCAATGCGGTTAATGCCACCCTTCAAAATACATAGATGATGCCTGCCTATGTCGATCAAGCCTCCGACATTAACCATAGTTGGGTTGACGTTGGCCGAGATGTGAAGAATTGCGTCAATCTGCCTCACTCACCTGAATGATTCAAATATCAGCGACTCGATTGGGATCCCCCGACGCAGTTGCAACCGCCTAAAACGGTCAAGCTGTGCAGGACACCATTCCCTTGTCTTGCTTCTTATTCAGCGCGTCCTCGACTTAGGATCTGATTGGGACTTGTCGCGTTGAGGTAGGGCGAGCATCCAGTTCCATCATGTAGGGTGGCACAGCAGCTTGAAGCAACAACCTCACCAATAACATCCAGTTTCTTCCTCTACAGAGGAATCACCACGTCTGGAACAAGTTCGAGCCACAGCCCTCTACGCTCCGGCAGTATCATCTATCAGCTCGTGGTCATTCTTAATGAGAGAGAAGCATAACTACAACGTGAGGAAACCCAACGACGAACAACAATCCCGTCCAGGCCTGATCCAGCGAGAACCTCCAGTCACCTAGCCACCAGAGTAGTTGGACTGCGTCTTGGACGAGACAAGATCCCGAGCCAGGTTTACCACCTTCATCCACTTTTCATCAGCGCTCAAGTCATGGTTATCAGGATGGATGTCATCGCCCGGAGCTTTGAAGAAATTTTCCACCCTGAGATTTTTGTCACTTTGGCTTCTTTCGTCGCTCCTGGCGCTCACCGTAATAAAAGCCTCCTCCATAGCACCGAATTGCTTTATCGCCTGGACCGTCTTCTCATTTACCGTCGTATCGCCCTTGCCCAAGCGGAAAGTGTACATGGCTCCGAGCCGGACACATTGGATGATGAGTGCTGCGAGACCTGCAGCCAGGGCGGTCGCCACCGAGGAGCCTGTCCTGGGCACATCATTCTCCTCTAGGATCTTGTCGCCCTCCAGTGGCTCGACCTCGTAGCCAGGGAGGAGGTAGGTGACGTCCTTTTCGCTACCCGTCCAGTTGTAGGTGCCGCCGTCAGCTCTCGCGGCGCCAATCTTGAATATTTTGGTTGATAACTCATCGCACCCGAACGGGTAGTACGAGTTCAGGGTCTTGCTGCTTGATAGGCCAATATCGGGGGCTGAGCAAAATATCAGGGTCCCCATCTTGGTGGCACTCTCGAGGGCAGCAAGTAGACGTGCGAGATCCTTCGAGTTGTTGTGTTTGTCGCCCTTTTGCAACTGCACCGTCCAGGATATAGAGATAATGTCGAACTTACGGCTGACCGCATACTCCACAGCCTGTGAGACCATGTTAGTTACATGTGTCTGAAAATATGCAGCTCGCTCCTGAACTCACATCGGCGGCGCTCTTTGCGGTAAAGCTAGCCTTGTCGGGTCCTTTGCCACGGACAACGTTTAACTTGCAGGCGTAAATCTTTACTTGAGGGCACACTCTTCGTATCATGTAGGCCATGCAGGTGCCGTGGCCCGTGGTTGATCCATGGAACGGCTCGCGCGGACCGCTCATGTGCTCATCATCAAAGCTCCTTCCAATTTCGAGATTGCTGGCGATGGCCTTGTGCATGAAGTCGACACCGTCGTCAATCAGAGCTACCCTGACATCCTTCTGCAGTTCCTGTGGGAGGGTGACGCGTGTCGGATCAGGCTTGCAGAAGGACTCCAAAGAGTCAAGGTTAACTATGCCCGTGGCGAATTTGTCCATGATGCTGAGCCATCTATGGGTATCTATCCGGCCCTTCTTGTCTTTTCCTTTGTGCTGGTGCTGCTGTTTGGGTTTCATCTCGGACTCGCCATCTGGGTTGTGAGTGTATACTTGGATGGGCTTCAATTTGACCTCCCGGTTGTGTTGAAGACGATACTTAAAGTCTTCCACGTTCTGATCAGTCCGGGCCGATGATTCAAGGTTACTCTTTGCCTTCGTTTAGTGAAATGAAATGGTCTTGAATGGATGTCACGTCTTACTGGCATCTCGTGTAGGTGAATAACTTGTAGAGTCTTGATCTTGACGAGGCCATCGGGCTCGCTCCACGCTCGCAGAATCCCATTATTACCGCTCCACCAGAGGTGAAGCTCCTGGAGATCGGACTTCCTGCATGCGTTCCGAATGGCTAGTGGATCCAAGTCCACCTTCTGCCAGTCGAGTATCTCGACATTGAAGTTCCTCAGTGCCTTCTCCACGGCATCATCACTGTGTGCGGTGCTGTCTCTGTCTTGGACGGTGACCTTGACGATGTTTGTGACAGACTTACTCTTTGAAAGCCAGTTAAAAAAGTGAACGACGTCTTGTCGTCCGATACTCGGACGGGTGTGACTCCCACTATCGTCATCGTCATTCGCTCTCGACCTGGGCGTCGGGGGGTTTTCGACCTTCATGGGGCGAAATTCGACATACTGAAGGACCTGATCGAACTTCCAGTGGTTATAACTCTTCAAAAAGTCCCTGAAGTCCACGATACTCGGCTCCTTCCGCAAGGGAGCCGGGAACTCGAAGCGGATCTGCGTGTCTGAGAGTACACATCAGTTGACGCGGACACAGGTAGGCTCGTAAGAGGATTAGATTCTCACCATCCTTATTGTCTCCATACAAGAATGCAACCGCGGTGTTGTGGTTGCGAAACAAGTTTCCAGGCGCACCGACTGACTCGCTGCTGACCCGACCGCCATCGCTGGTCTCGGGTCGCGCCTGGTGGAACGTGGAGCGGAGATAGTGAAGTTTCAGCTCCTTGGCGATTACGTCCGCGACCTCCTTGGTGGGCTCCTCTTTTGCATTCGGCGGCAGAGATGTCGGAGAAGTTCTCGTCGATATCTTTGACTTTTCATTGCGCCGAGGAGGCTTCACGATTCCGATGTCAGCTTTGCCAGATCTGGCAAGTGAAATATAGGGGCTTACCACAGTTGCCTGGGCTCTTGCAGCCGGGCTACCGCTGTCTAAATCCAAAGTTCTTGTCCGGCTGAGCCGTTTAGGGCGCTCAGTGTCGAGCACTCCTGATATTTTCTGCTCCTTGCGTTCTGATGGTTTCCGCTCTGCTTCCTGGTCCTTGTTATGTTTGGCCGTCCCCTTATCTTTGCGTCCAATATTCTGCTCGCCGTCGGGACTTTTGCCGACAGTGCGGTCTTTGGAAACATTGCTCTGCTTTCTCTTCCTCTCCTGCTTCTTCCTCTCCTTGTTCTTCTGCTTCTCCTTTTCCTTTTCCTTTTCTTGCTCCTTCAGCTTCTCTGCCTGCTTCCGCCTTTGCTCCTTCTCCCTCTCGTAGGCCTCTCTTGAGGCCAGATGATGCTGGTAGACGGATACTTTCTTTGTACCTGGCTTTGGGATATCAAAGGCCGCATCGCTGCGCTTGATCAAATCCTTGACCAACTTGAGTCTTGACGGGATGCACCTTTTGTACTCGACTGCGTAATGCAGGGGGGTGAATTGTTGACTATCCTCGCTACCCAGCGTAGCCGACTCGGCAGACTCAATCAGCTTGGCCGTGACTTCTTCATCGAGGCACCGCTCCACAGCAGAGTGAATGCAATTTTTGTCGTCATGGCCGGGGACCTTAATGGCCCGGGCCAACTCAGTAGGATCCATCTCGGCAGCCAACACAGCCTTGATAAAGCCGAGGTTTCCCTGGGTGACAGCTTGCAGGAGAACCGAAGGCCCGTGTCGGGCGCTCTCACGCTCACGGAGGAGTGCAGGGCAGTCGTTGACCAGGTGTTTCACCAGCCAACCATAGTAAGGTTTGCTGCCCCAATTCTCAGTTGCTGCCGACAAGAGCAGGTTTCTATCCCATATTGGGACTTTTTCGCAGACTTCTTTATCCGGGATTCTCATGTCAGACCGGTACTGTGTCAAAAACCGTGCCCTCTCTGCATCTCTTTCGCGTTCAAGTCTGGCTTTGCATTCCGGATCAGGCTGGGGACTGAAATTCTCTTCCAGTTCTGCTGGTGCGAGTTTAGATGCTTGTTGGGAGAGTCGGGATTTGATTTCGGCCATAATGTGTCTGACATCATCAACTCGCTCTTCAAGCGTTTTCAGCTCAACCTCTTGACCGCCCTCCCCTACTACCTCGTACTGGTCTTGGCCGGACCTGTAGCTTGAGTCTGAATCACTGAGTTCATCCTCCTCTTCGTTCTCCTCGTTCTCCTCTTCGCTATCCTCATCTTCGTCGTCTTGGGTTGACATGGGTAGATTCTCAATTCGAGTGGCGAATTGTGTCTCATGCTCGCGCGAATCGTCCGAGGCAGCTCTCATGGTGAATACGCTGATCCAGAGTAGGTAACCCAGGCTTTGAGACTGATCGTCACAGACGGAACTGTATTTTCTTGTTTCGTGGCTTATGTAGTTGCAAGCAGCCTGTCGGTATCTGTAATCTGCCGACGACTTTACGCCCGAAAAAGGTATGTTGCTCCACGAAAATACTCTGCATGAGGAGGCGCAACTCAATGATCAGGGTTACTTCTCATGCACCTATATCACATTTTGGCGCCCAACATTCACCATGCAGGTTTCGGAGCAGCGCCTCTACAACCCTGTCAAGGAGGGTATTGGTACACGTAATGTACATGTGAAGCTCGGGCTTGGCAGCCTCGTTTTCGATTTATCAGCTACGGATAATCTTTGATAATGATTGACAAGGTTTGGAGCCTCGGCCATGTCCTCCCTGCCCCCTACTCACACTTCCTTGATCCCTCCGCTGAGAACCGTAACCAGAGTCACTTCCGAGATAGACTTGAGGTCCAACTGCCCCAGATTGTCTATGTCGTACTTGAGGAGCCTGTCTGTGCTTGGGCTTTTTCTGCCTGGGTTGTACCAGACATCGTCGTCCTTGGGGTCCGTCTTGAAGAGAGAGCCGAGCCGGGTCAGCGTGTCAGCCACCACCTCGATGGTGATGGCTGCCTTGAAATGTGACATGTCCTGTCGCTTCAGCAGGACAGGCGCCCGCATGCGGCTGACAACTCCGGCTTCGCTTGATTGGTTCTCCCACAACACCCACGACACGCTGTTCTTGTCGCCCCAGTTGCGACCTCTGAGGTCGATCGAGCCCTTGATCCTCGAGGCGGACGACATCTCGCGCTCGACTGTGTTTTCAGCTTTCAGCCCGCCACCGAACTGCACACCAGCAATGGCCCCGCCCACGCTGACGTCTGCCGAGCGAACAATGGTTTCCTGCTGCTTTGTTGGCTCAACCCATATGGTCCCGGTTGGATAAGTGGCTGCGACCACGGGGTCGGCCTTCCCCTTTTGCATTGCCGAGAATGTAATGATGATTTGGGCCCATTTGATCCTGCGTGCAATGCCGTTGGGACTGAAGTGGAATTCAAACACCAGGAGGCTGCATGGGTCTGCAAAGTCGTCTTCCGAGTAGAATCCGTGTACAATGTCCCGATGCTCACACCGGACATCGACTTTTCCTCTGCGCTCGATGATGTTGTCACGCTCAAAAGGGTTATCGGGGTCGTTTTGGGTATGAAAGCCCGCCAGTTCTCCCTCGGGATAGGTAGAGAAAACGATGGGGACAAGGTCCTCGGCAAACCGAGGCTGCTCGTCGGTTCCGGGATGTTCTGGCATGGTTGAACGCCTTGCCAGGACTCTAAGGCTTAGCGAGGATGACGGATCAAAGTGCAGTTTATCGCGCAGTCTTCCTTTATGTATCTTTTGGGCTTTTGAAGAGAACTGGGCCTTGCCCGATCCAGTTGGAACCCAAGCGAGGCAGCCTTGGCGAAGGCGTGCGACCACACAATGTAGGTATACCTAACTACTTCAGAAACGAGCTTCCCGCATACGCCATGACGCCCGAAGACAGTGTCATAGTGCGTGGATTGTAAGCAGCGGGCTGAGTTACCCCGCAGGGGGACTTCTGGCTTCAGAGCCTGAGTGATCTTTGGTGTTGTGTTCCTACACACCCCATTCATCCACATTGAACTACTGGCCTCATCCTACGTGACTCTTTCATCTCAGCCCGATCTATTTTCGTGTGAATTCTCGCCTCGAAATGAACCAAGATGGCCAACGCCCTTTGGTTCTGAACCTTTCTTGACGCATCGAGTCCTACCACGAAACAGCGACAAAGCTACAATCCGTAAGACCAAGAGCCTCAACAACAATGCCTAGCTCGAAGCTGAAGTGCCTTGCCGACCCGGATGTGGAAAGTCCCAGTGAAATCGTCGAGTAGGTCATAAGATGGGTCACAGATGCGCCGGGTTGAAAATGGCTAACTGGAGATGGCAGTGTCGTCGCTGTAGAAGGAGTGAACGATGCTGGCAGCAGAAGGTGGCTCGGCTATGATACTGAAGGCGAACAAGGTCTTCCAGGATGGCTGCAATCTCATTTAAATGTCAGATTGTGGACATTTAGTTACGGCCTCGAAAACATGTTTGTCCGGCCAGGGTTTCAGGCTGTTGCCGCACAGCTCCTCGATGCAGTCTCAGAACTCAAGGTTGGAGGCATAGAGGTAAGCCGTACTTGTATTCTCCAGAGGTACATAACTGATACTTACGGTGCTAGATTCGTGATCTCATATTTGTCTGTCATGATGTCGGAGGCACTATTGTAAAGCAGGTGAGGGTGCCAGAATCCACAATCCAGAAGAAACTGCAAGGCCTGACATGTCTTCTAGGCGCTAATAATGTCTGCCTCTGGCCACCCTGAGTTTCGAGACATCTCTGCTTCAACTCGTTGTGTTGTGCGTTGCACTCAAGTCACCAGTTTCAGTCGTTGCTCATATCTCCACAGGTGTTCATGGGCTGTCCACACCGATGCCGAAACATCGACAGCCTGAAGCAGAGCTTCCATACACTATTCAAATACGGAACGCCAACGACACGTACCCTTTCTTTCACTCTCGCAGAAAGTCTAGCTCGCTTGGCGCTCAACATCAGCAGTGAATTTCTTGTGGCCAAACTGCCGATGAGAATCTCAAGCATCAACATCTCGTCTAGCCATCAGAACTTAGAAGAGAGAGTACGTTGTTCCCGGCTAGGATTTAGGAGATACATCGCCCCCCCATGATGCGACTCCGCTAATTGTCATAGATTTTTGATCCATATGAGACAACCGTGTCTATCCCATCCGGCGTAGATGATGCGAGGCTCATGCAAGTGGAATTTGCATCACCTCATCGTCACTTGGGAGATGATGCGTCGGACGATGTGACAATGTTTTTGTCCTCGGCCCTTCAGCCTCACGGACGGACCCATCATCACACAGCCACGTTGGAACTGTTGATTCCACAAGCGTTCCCTCAACCAACGGACTCCGTCTATGGAACAGAGCCAGCTCCCGTGTCGTCAAGACTCAGAACTATTTTGAGTCGGAAGCAAAATCAGAAGGCAGCCTATATCATGGTCCATGATCCAAATGATGCTACGGGGACTGCTCTGTCAATCCACCATCATTTGATGCAGGAGACGCCCAGTCCCCATGTGCATCAGTTGTTCGAATTCCGAGAGTGGGACACGCGGTGCAACTCTGTCGATTCCCTCCTTTGCACATTTCTTGCCGACCTCTCGTCCTGTGGCACTTTGAGAAGAGATCAACTGGACTTTTTTCGAGAGGGTGCGGTCAGCTTTCGCGCATGGTCTCGTCAGCATCTGCTCTCAACGTTTTACGACTATCTGTCACCTTCACGGGGCATCACGTGGATTCTGGTCAACTTTGACCATCGCATAAGCTCATACCAATGGCTGTTATCGAACTTGTGCGAGTTTCTCAAAGGCTCTGGCTTTCAGTTCACTTTGGCCATTGTCAACAGCCGCCCCCTGGACTTGGAAGTTTACGCGGATTGTTTTGAGATTGTCTCGCTTCCTGAAGCTGGGACAAGCGACGTGACAGGAGGAGAGTCTTTGACTCGCACGGCCGAAGGCAGTCTAGATGCCAGCGACCAAATTGATCAGTTGGACACGACTAAACCAGCGGAAGACGAAAATCTGGAACAACCCCTCGCTGCCGATCACAGCTATCCTGACTTTTTCCCGGATCAAGAGATTCTAGAGCTGGTAGTCGAGATTCCTGACCTGTACCCTGTGCAAGACCGTTTGCTCCACCTGGCTCAGGATTGCAAGGGGAATTTGAACCTTCGAAAGATGCTCTTTGAATGGCTCAGACTGAGGGCGACCGATATTCCCCAATTGGATCCGAATGAGCGGCCTCTCTTCCCTGTCACTGCCTCACAGCTTTTTCAACGCCTCTGGCTGCCATCATCTGCTACAGCCGTATCCAGGGAGCAGACCTACCTGGCCACCATCCTGCTTTTGTATTCCTTTCGCCCATTCACTGTTCAAGAGCTTGATGATTTGGAGCGAAATACCGGCTACGGTGAACAGGTCGGCCGGGGAATGGACACATGCTCTTTGGCTCACTCTCCAAGAACTCTTTCAATTCTCTCCGGCGTGGTAGATATCTACCAAAACGAGGTCCAATTTCGCCACGCTCAGTGCAGGGACTTTTTGCTTTCTCAACCTCTCGTTGAGGGCAGGGAGCCTGACGTTGCTGGAGATGTGTCCAAGGGTGCCCACGCCCGAATCGCAGGCTGGTGCTTGGAACGTATCAGCAAGGCGACTCCTCACGAATGGCTGCAATTCCAGACTGACGATGAACACGTCGCACTGCCAGAATCACGAGAACACTTTCTTTCATACGCTGTCAAGCACTGGCTTTGTCATGCGAAGATGGCAACCGAGGGTGAGAAAGTTGATCCCTTGGCTGAGGCATTTCTTCATGACCAAACTCTCGTCCAGAACTGGACCAAAGCATATTGGAGCCTGTCAAACCCAGCATCGCGGCCCAATCTCTCGTCTGCAACACCGTTAGCGATTTTCACCGAACATGGGGAGGAATCCCTGCTGGGTGCAGCCATGGCAAACTATGAAGATACCCCTTCATTTCAGCGACAGACATTTTGTGCGCTGGAAGCAGCCGCCCAAAGTGGTAATCTCGAGATGGCCAGAAGGCTCGCAGCTTGCCGCTTGCCGGAGGGCCAACACTTGGACAGCATCCTGCTTCGGTCGTTTGCCTCGCGGAACGTAGACGTGGTTCAAGATATAATCCAACTGGCCAAGCAACAACCCATGGGAATCCAGGATCATATAACCATGCTTGGTTGGGCAGCGTACCATGGCCTCGAACATGCTGTCAGCTTGTTGATCTCACTAGTCCCACCAAAGCGCGTGGAAGAGGCTGGCTGCATGGCATTGCAGTTGGCGTTGAGGGGAGCAAGAATTCACCCGAGCAGTGGCTTGGAGGCCATCACCCTCTTAATACATGCCCGGTACCCCTTGAATGGCGTTATGAGTGATGGGGAGTCCTTCTCTGCACTCGACACAGCCTGTAGATGGGGCGTCGCAGGAGTTGTCTTGTTTCTCGCCACGGCCATGTTCGGTGACAGCTCTGGTTCTGACGCGAAACGAGCATGGCCCGAAGAATTCCTGTCGGCTACAAAAGCCGCCGTAGAAGGCGCACACCATCAAATTCTCCAAATTTTACTCGACTTTGCATGGGTCAGAGGTTGGCTCGACATGGCATCCATCGAGCATTTGATTGCGGCTCTGTCATACACCCAGAACCTACAATGTTTAAAGGCCTTGAGCTCATATATGGTCAAGATTACTGAAGCATCAGATGAGTTGAAGGAGAATGCGAGCTCAATTCTGCATCAAATCTTCTCCTACGCTATAGGTGAAGTTTCCATTCTCGCAGACCTCCTGACTCTTGAGGGCGGCCTCCAGCCCTCAAACTTCTCCCGCCTGCTGGAAGTTACCGTCAACGCCGGAACCGAGGCCATCGACACCTTCCGCTTCTTGGTTGAAGAAGGCCTAAGCGTATGCGACAAAGAGATGTGCGACGAAGCGTTGGGTTTGACTCTAAAGCGCGCAGTGATCGTGAATAACACAGAGGCCGCTTCCTTCCTGCTTGACAAGGCACCACTTGAGCATCTCCAGAAAAGATTTGAAACGCCTGCAATATTCACTTCAGCTTTCAGGGGCCACGAGGCCATGGTTAACCTCTTGCTCCAGGCAAAGGCAGACGTGGATGCCATTGGAGACGACGATAACTGGAGACCCATCCATGCCGCATATGATTGCCCCAAGATCCTGGATGCTCTGCTCAAAGCAGGCACAGATGTCAATGGCATGGACGACTTAGGGAGGACTTCACTGTACTATGCCTGTCGTTGGGACCACCCAGAATCAGTCAAGGTGCTGCTTGAGCATGGAGCCCAAGCCTGTACCTACTCCAATCAGAAAACCGAGCTGTCCACTGCAGCAGAAGAAGGATACGAGGAAATCGCCTGCATGCTTTTGGATTCAGGCTTTGATCCCCTCAAATACCCTGCGAGCGAGCTCGAAAGGCCACTGCTTCACTCCTGTGTAGCCAACAATCTCTTCGATCTTCTCAAGAAGCTACTTCTCTACAACTTTCCCGTTGACGAGACAGACAGCTTAGGATATACAGCGCTCAATAGCATCACGGCCGACACCAAAACCCCAGTGCTCAAGCTTCTTCTCAGACGTGGTGCATCACTCAGCACGGCAGGCGAGACAGGGCACACACCCCTTTCCCAGGCAATCAAGTGCTCTAATGAAGAAGCATTTCGATGGCTTGTTGAGGTGGGTGCCGACGTTAACGCCCATGTTGGTCGGAGCGGATCGGTTCTTCATGTGGCATGTTTCCAGGGCGACTTCAACATGGTAAAGCTGTTGTGCGAGAACAAAGCGAACGTTTTCTGCAATGATCCTGGTAGTAAGGGCACCCCGCTCCACGCGGCACTGCGTCGCCCAGAAGAGGGAGATGACAAGGCGGCCATCATTAACTACCTGCTTGAGATCAAAGGCTTTGACTTGAACCAGAGCAGTCTCTGGTGGGGGAGTCACTTGAATGTGGCCTGCCTATGCGCTGGTTTGAATGTGATCGAAACTCTGCTGAAGAGAGGCGTCAGAGTGGATGCAGAAGACAGAATTGGGAGGCAGCCCATTCACTTCGCCCTTTACCGAACTTTGGACCATGTTAAGATGCTTATCAAATGGCAAGCCAATCTCCAGGTTACCGACTCGATGGAACGAAGCGCGCTGCACTTTGCAGTGGTCAGTGGCCGCCTAGATGTTGTAACCTTTGTCCTGGATTCAGACCCAACCATCATCCACAAGGTTGACATTGATGGCTGGACACCTCTCATGTGGGCTGTCAGAACCTGCAGTAGATGGGATGTCGAGTCGGACGAGCGTGCAAGCATCATTGAGAAGCTAAAAGAGTACGGTGTCGACCAGCAAGTCCAGGGTGAAGGAATCAATCGAAAGTGGACGGCGTACAAGCTGGCGTCCTACTATGGCCTCGATGATGACATCTTGGATCTTGTGAAGCCGACAGATGAGGGATTGGAGGATCTGAACCCTTCTGACAGGGACTCCGTTCGGACAGAGAGCAAGAAAGCAAAAGACTTCCCAAACGCTTATTGCGACGCGTGCTTGATGGTAAAGACCCAGATATCCGGATGGCATGCCTTTACCGGAGCCTACATCTGAGATATTCATAATTCACTAACGGTTTGTATAGGACTGTGTGGGCATTACCTGGTACTGCGAAGAATGCCAAGGCTTCTGTCTCTGCTT
Organism: Fusarium paranaense; assembly: GCA_027886155.1. Taxonomy (NCBI): domain Eukaryota; kingdom Fungi; phylum Ascomycota; class Sordariomycetes; order Hypocreales; family Nectriaceae; genus Fusarium; species Fusarium paranaense. The sequence goes on along the minus strand of RZGL01000110.1, from coordinate 38,871 downwards.
CAAGTGCTATCGATCGCATAATACGATCCATCCTGAACACATCTTTACCAACTCTGGGGCAGCGTATGAGTATGAAGATGATTCATCGGTAGAAGCATCCTCGCAGGGTTTTGTTAGCGAAGGAGATAGTATGGATAGCGAGAGTGAAGAGAGTGAAATGAGGTCAGAGTTAGAAGAGGATGTCTAGCAAGTATTGGTATCTTTGAATAAATAGTCTTTTATTATGGTGCTAGGGTAACCCGCAGAGTGAGAGGCGTGACTACTTCGTGTAGTAGACAGAAGTAATCACTCATCAAAGTCTCTTCCAATGATCTACCGGTCGAGACCTTTCCAATATCTCAAGTTGGCCTGTTATGTGGTGATCCGAGAGGCCTAGGCTGGGCGCACAACGACATGGCTGGCTGAAAAGCTCCCCTGCTAGTATCGTTGTTCAAGAGGCAGAGAGCTCCCATCTGTATCGGACTTTACAAGTATATAACCCCTCACTGAGTCCAGTCGAAATTCAAAGTCAACAGTCTAACCACCGCAAACCTTAACATCCTGATCAATCTTCTTTCACATTCATCTCGTCAAAATGGGTTCAGGCCTTTCCAAGATTATCAAGAGCATTGATGGCGGTGATCAATCTGCCCAAGAGACCCGAGAAGCCATTGATGCACTCTTCGAGCTCGGCAGAACTCGAAATGATAGCGCTTGGGCCGAAGCACACCACAGCGCGATGCAAACCTATGCAGCTATCAATCAGGTCCTGTTGCGTCGGCAATCTATTGTTGCTAGCGCCAGTACAAACACCGATGGCATTGTCAACGGGATCAAGGACTCAGTGGGCAAGCTTATGTCTGGGCAGATCCTTGGCGGGTAAGTGATTCATCACTTCAAACGATGAACTCTCAACTCTGAATTAATGATTACCTTTAGTGTCACCGATATTCTCGCAAGCGCCTTGAATGTGGTGCTTGGCTCTTCATCCAGCCAGGTCTCTCAGAACTACACCTACGCCCTCATTTGCACTGAACTAGGTGCGGTTCTGAGAATCGATATCGACATCTACTCGTTCGAGCTCCGATCCCAAGGTCTCCAGTCCAAAGCCAAGAACATGACGGCAATTACCAGCCTCGTTTCTTCCATCAAGCTCAACAATCTCACCCCCAATGACCTTCGAGCGATAGTTTCCATGACATACGGGAGCTCTTCTCTAGAGCGTCAGCAGGCAATCTATGACGTGATCTGGAAGGCGCACCAAGAGAGCAATGACCCGAAAGCCCAGGAAAGCGGCCAGCTTTCTCCTCAGGCACAGCAGCGTGTCAAAGCACTCTTCCGTCCAAGTGAGGATTCCATTGAATCTCCGTGTGTTAATTAGGGCACTTTGAAAGTGGCCGGGTAGATCCTACTGTCTATGCCCGACAGGATTTCGGGCTTCATCCAAAAGATCCATTGATCTACCTAGCCATAATTGAGCTAGGAGATAGGACAGGAAGAAGATTGGACAAGATCGAGGACGAGAATGGCACAATATAAATGCAGAAGCTTCCATAAGCCATCAGCTTCTTTCTATATAAAAGAACGTAACCAGTGGCATATCGCCAAACAATATCTGTATTCTCCGTTGTCTAGCACAAATCTCCACCAACACCCTTCTCGCCTCCGGATACCCGACTCAAGCGGGAATGATGCATCGTCGAGACTTGTTCAAGGTCCCAACATCACCGCAACGAGTGTCACTCGGGACATCGAGATACTGAGCCGCGTACTTGATCCAAGTGTTGTCCCAGTGGCCAGAGATGGTGGTCTGGCAAGCGTTCCCACCGTGGATGTCGACGGTGTAAGGGAGAGGACTGGTGAAGGTGGTCCAGTTGTCATTTCCACAGTCAAGCCTGCCCTCGGTCTTCCAGGTCTCACCCCTGATGGTGACGGTTCCTTTGGAGCCACCAACAGAGTTGTCTCCAAAGACGACGCTGAAGTAGCCGCTAGGTTGATCATTGTTAGCCAATTTCTAAAGTCGAAATATTGGTCATCTTACCAAGCGATATCGCCGTGTCCGTCGTTCCAGACACAGTCTCGCTTCGCGTTCGGGTTGGAATAGGTGGTGGTGAGGTCAAGAGCATCATGGACCTCGTGAGACTTGTCCAGGCTGGGCTTGGGCTGGTTCCCTTCACGCGACTTTAAGGGAACGGCAGAAGCGCCCAGAGCAAGAACGGTGGCAAAGAGAGTCTTGGAAGAGACCATTGTGATGATTAGGAGTGCAATCTAATCGTTGAGTTGAGTTTGTAGAAGAGGAGTGTGGTGTTGCGAAGTTGTAAGTGGTAGTGATGATAAGAGTCTGTCTTCTTGAGGGAGGAAGCCCTCTTTATAGTTGATGGATAAATTCCCTTCCATCGAGATCATCCAGCAAGTTCGTTGAGGCTCGAATATCGAGGCTTCGACGCTCACACGACACACAGACAGGCCTATCAACAGGAGGAGCTGAGCTGAGCCTTGCTTGTTTCACCGGTGATCCCTCACGAAGGAATCACAGAGGCGAAGCAGGTTGGACAAAGAATCCTTACGGTTCATCTGCAGCCACAGACTCATCAGATCCTACAGCAGAGACTCAATGCCGAAAAAGAAGGAATCGATCTCACAGTCTATGGTACAGAATATGACTGCTTTACCGTCAGCTTGGCGCTATTCATAAGCTTATCGTTGCTCTGCTAATCAATCGTCACGGCGCACGATAGATCGAGATCTCTTACTACATCTGTCTAAGAATGAAGAGTGCACACGATTAGGCGCCAGTTTACTCGGCTGAGAAGCAAGCGGCAGTGCTATGAATCGTGAAACGGCAACATAGCATGACATACAAGCCAGCGGGTATTCGTACAGTATATTGCAATGTGTTTTGTCTTTATTGATGCAGCTGTCTATACGCAACATGCCGCCCCCTCATACGAAGCTCCGTCTGTAATCGGCTCACTCACTGTATTTCACAGCTGAGCCTAACAGCTAACGGCGATGAACTTGCTTGAGGCCAAATCCTTCTGGTGACCTTGAGAAGAGACTTGCATTGCACTGCATAGACTCTTGCAGCGATTCCTACGGTTAATGCCCCGGCATGATTTCCTATTCGATTTCCCCGCGCACTTACATTTCAGCTCCCGCTTTGGGGGCCGTTTCATATCGAATCCATCACTAGCATAGCCCTTATAGCCAGCAACACCCATTGGAAGAATTTATTTAGTTGCATAGCTTCGCCATGTGTTGCCAATAGAGCCCTATTCAATCAAGAAACCTCGGTCCCGAGGTGATTGATCGGTCCCGATCCAGATCTAAGTGACCGAGCATCTATGGTTGTCTCCTCACCGGCTTCAGTGACGAGTGTCAAGTTGAACCCAAACCTTGCAAATGCATGCACTGCTGTGTTACTTGTCTCCTAGTAATATGTTCCTGACAAGGCATAATGAAGGACCTCGGCTACATGACAGCCATCACTGGGGAGATCCAGGAAATTCGGCATGCATTTCACTTCACGCGAGACTCGAGTTATTGCATGGGAACAAGTTCGAACTGTTTGAGTCGTTTCCAACCAAATAGTTTTGCGATAAAAGCCTTGATAAAAGGAATCTCATGTTGTATAAGGCTGCATGCGGCAATTCGCCCACATGATGAGGGCTTCTAGTACTTCATGCCATACTGCCTTCTAGACTTGAAGTTTCTCATCAACCATGGTTGCCAACTTATCCTCCGCTCCCGGTCCAATGTAAAGATCGCACCACCTCCCTACCCTTTCAAACATATCCAGCCAAAATCTCCGCGCCCTGATACCGTGCTCCTCGCCAGGGTACGCCACAAACTCGCAGGGCAACCCGTGAGTCCTCAAGGCGCGACGGAAACCCTCGGCCTGTGAAAACGGGCAACGGACGTCCTTTTCTCCATGCAAGATCAGCATGGGAGGGATCACGGGCTCTCCGCGCTCACGAGACTGCTTCACCGCGCCGGCCACCTCCCACAGCGCGCTGCCCTGGCGGTTCCTCGTGTCGTGACGGTCGAGCGTCCAAATGGAGTCTCCGCCGGCTAGTTCCCTCTCGTAGGTTGAGCCGAGATCTGACGTGATGGCAAGACTCTCGATATCGCAGACACCTGCTCCTGCGATGGTGGCGTTGAAGCGCCAGCCGAGGCCGTGCAGGCCATTTCGCACGCTGCACAGGTATGTGATCAGGCCGCCCTGGCTCCATCCGCCTACTATGAGCTTCTTGGGGTCCGCGAAGCCCTTCTTGATGGCGTTGTCTGTGATGGATATGACGTCGGCGTAGTCGTATTTCCCCTGGCCGCCCATGCTGTACGAGGCGAACTTCTCGCCACGACCAGTGGAACCGCGGTACTGCGGAAGAAGCACACCGTAACCCTTGGAGAGGGTGTATGGAGCCCATTGGTAGCAGGTCCCGTCGAAGGTCTTGCAGTCGCGAGATGTTGGTCCTCCGTGGATTATGACAAACGTCGGCAACGGCTCCACGGGCGTGCCATCCTCCGTCGCTTTGGAGGTCGGCGTCAAATACAGAGCGTCCAGTTCAACCTCTCCGTCTGCGGATTGACAGGTGAGTTCGCTACACGAGCCAAATGATCGACTCTCGAGAGGTTTGCCATGATGAGAAAGCTTGAGGTCCTCCTTCCCCTCCTCAATGATGAAGACTTCATAAGGCGTATCGACGTCTGACAAGCCGGCAGCGAGGATCGGAGTGCCGGAATCTGGATTGACAAATACATCCCATGCCCAAATCTCCGTGTCCTTTTGGAAGAGGTCCTTCCCACCCAGCTCGCTGATGACATTGCTGAACCTGACGGCGCGATTCACCAAGAGTTTTCCGCCGGCCACAGCAATCCCTGCCGCATGGTCATGCTCGCCGCACGCGATCTTGACATGCTTGGGCTCGGCTGCCGCAGGATCAACAGTGTAAACAGCCGGGCCTCCTGTGTCCCTATTGTCAGGTGTTCCGGTGGTGAAGTAGATGGAGCCGTCGGGCGCCCAGGTTAGGTAGTTCAGCTCATTCGGCACCTTGCACAGATCCCTGACAGCACCGGTTTCCACGTTGACGATGGAGATGGTTGTGCCCGTCAGCATGGCCTCCTCGATGTTGGTGTTCGCGATGCTGAAAAAGGCCACACTCTTCCCGTCTGGACTCCAGGCAAGTTCAGCGATGTGCCGGTCACCTTCGACAAGAGTCTTGGTCTCGTGGGATGCCACATTGACAAGGCGCAGGCGAGCATGCTCCCACCGTTCTCCCCAGACATCTGGGCCAGACTCGTCCTTCTCCTCCTTCTCCTTGAGCTCTTCGGTCTTTTCATCAGGAGAAAGATAGGCGATGGTCTCCCCATTTGGAGAAAAGGCAAATGACTCAATATCCTGGGCGTTGTCGGCCGGGGTGATGGCAACAGCGTCACCACCGTCCAAACGAAGCATATAGATGGCCGAGCTCTCGCCCGGCTTCGCGCGATCGGAAACGAATGCTACCTGATTTCCACTGGGATGCCATTCTGGGTCGCCTTCTTGGGACTGACCCGAGGTCAGTTGGCGCGAAGAGCCTGGCTCTGTGGTCGAGGCCAGCCATAGCGTTGACACGCTATTCTTGCCTTTGCGAGGATCGGGTGCTGTCTTGTAAAGAACCTTTTCGCCTCCGGGGGAGAATTTGATGTACAAGGGGATCTCGAGATCGCAGATGGCCTCGGCCAGTTGTTTGTCGAACGCCGAGGCGTCTCCGGATGGTGCCATTGTTCGTAGGTGGGTATGGTTGAGAGTAAGGAATGGTTATCATAGGGGACCCTTCTCAACTAAATAATCCAAGTCTGATATGGTACAACAGCCATGAGTCATTATGAGTGTATAGGTATCAGATTATCCGACGCGTATTGCTTGCAGATCTTCCATGCAGTGCTGACCCGATGGTTAGTTGCCTGGCGTAACAGCTCGACTCATTGTTCAAGTTTCTCTGTTTTGTCCCATCGAGAACGAAACGCGCCTCTTACCCCACCTCGAGACTACGTCAGCGCAGTTTGGAACCCGAAACGACCAATCTTACTTGCAGATGCAACGCAGAATGCATCCTAAAACGATCTGGCTTGGATTTCGCCTTGACAAGGGTGCCTGTCCCACTGGTTGCCTAAATCTGCATATGATAGTTGGTTACCAAGTCACTCTACCCTGCACCGATATGGTCTCTGTTTGGTGAGAATTCCAAGACAGTGGTTCTGCCGTCATAACCATGGTGTTGGTGAAGCTGCTTGCCCAATGTCGTCTTAAATTATCATGGTCTCCAAAGAGAACGCTGCCCAGTAGTTCTTGAATTTAGGCGCCCGCCTGTCTAGTTTTGTATCTAAGGAATTGCATTGTGAGACCTCCATGTCTATTTGGGGGGAACACCTTTCACTTGACATCATTGTCTATTTCCAGTGTCCGTTTATCTAGGAGCTATAGCGACGCCCTATCCAACTCGAAACGAAACGGTCTTCTCTAGGGTTCTTTGTGCAATGTCGGTACCCCCGTAGAAACAAAGGCTCTGGATAATATTGCTCTGTACCGCACAGGCGCCCTTGTTGGGTCGAGCATCATCCTCATGTTTCGGTTCCTGGTCCCGAGCTGTAGGTGCCGTCGGACCGTTTCTGAGGCCCGGGTTGAACCCTAGAGCCATTTATAACTAAAGAGGCCACGTGTAATCTCGTTGTTCCAGTAGAATCTTGAGCTATTCTCTAGATACCAAGTCGCGAGTCTCGACAGAAGACAGTGAGCGGAATGAGCGACTGGATTCTATACAGGCCTTTGTTTCGGCGTTGGGGGCACTCGAGCGGTAAATGGCAGAATGAACCATAGTAACGGTGAGATTTCCCCCTCAAACATTCGCAGGCCGCCCTTCATAATTAAGTTATAGTGTTCACCGAGTTCCCGTTTATGTCTTGTCCAGGAAGGCATGCGACCTCACCCACCAGCAGAAGGTTGACCGAACCCCCAGGACAAGGCATCAATAACCGTGAAGGGCAAATCAGTATCTTCCGAAATCGGGAATAGAGAATTGAAGATCGACGTCTGCTCATCCACTGGCTGGACCATTGGTAATATAAATAAGGGGGTTTATATTAGAAAAGTCTACTGTAGTGCGCATATAATATATCTAGCCTATTCTTCTAGAAATATTTTAATATATCTAGCTTACTAAAATAATTTATCTCTAAGTTAACTATAATATTAATTAATATATTATTAAAGAGCTAAGTCCTCTTTAATTCTAAAAGTCCCTATTAGTCTAGAAGGTTAAATAGTAGAGAGAAATAAGATAAGTCTATATCTAGAAGGTAAACCAGCAAGAAATAAATATAAAAGGCTCTAAAGTTAAAGTTATTCTATCTTTAACCCTTGGAGTCCTAAAGAATAGCTATTTTAATTTTATAAAGTTAGGTTAAGGATTAATAAACTCTAATATATATAAGCCTCCGCGTTTTATCTTAGCACTTTTAACTTAAGCTAAAAACCTAGGTTAGTTACTTAGGGAATGCTCCCTAGGTTTCGCGGTTCTAACTTCTAACTACTCAGAAGGGGTTAAAAAAAGCTACTACTACTAGCTACTATATAACTATATCTTATATTTATGGGCTATATAAGGCTAATATAAAGAATATTTCTTTTCCTTTATTCTTAGTATACCGCTCTAAGTAGAAAACACGCCTTCTAGCAGCGGTTTCTAATAGCTCTTTAAAACCTTATTACCTATTACATCTTAGCTATTTCGCTTCTATATAAAAATGCCTCTTTGTGTCTCAGAGTAAACGCCTCTCCTTTAAGAGGACCGCTCTGCCAGTAGCGGCCTCTCTTTCACTAAGACTCGAGAATATTCTTACCCTAACCCTAGTCTTATTACTCCCCTATTCTACCTAGCTATATCTGCTCCCCAGTATCTACCATATATAAAAAGACCCTACATATGTTCTATCCTTATAACCCACTCCAGTCAATCCGCCTCCCTATCTATCTCTATACCTCCTATTGCTTAGTTCTCTCCTTATTGAAATTACCCCTTTCTCTTTAAAACCTAAGCCTAAAAAATAATTTCTCTGCCTCCTCTAGCGATAATATATATATATATAAGCAATGATTAATACTATAATACCCCCTTATCTAAGATATCTACTAGCTACCCTATACCTCGTCTTTTTCCTACTTAGTATATACTTCTTATAGAAGAAAGCTGTAATAATTATATATACTCCTAAGGGATAAACCAGTCATGCTGGGTTTATATTAGCAAAAAGACTAATTGCGCTATGCTTAAATGAGGGGGATATTATATCTAATAATATACTTAAAGGTATTAAGTATAACTAAGTTATATTAATAGCTAATATAGCTATTATATAAGAGAATATAATAAATATATTTTATAAATTTTAGTATTAAACTAAATTATAAAAACTACTTAGTAATCTTATTTATTTAAATTACTTAAATTATAATATAGTCTTAGTAATTTATACTTAATTAGTTAATCTAGGGTCTATTTATATTATATATTATTAACCTTTCGTAAGGCTATAATATATAGTTTTCTTTTTATTTGTTTTAGCCTTAGGGCTATATTTATAGCCTATTATTAGTAAGTAATTAATTTAATTTCTTAAAAACTCTTATTAATAAGATATTAGGTTATATTTCTAAGTTATAAAAATCTATATAGTGCTCTATCTTAGTTTTTTATTTTAATATTAATATAATAACTATATATTTCTTAAGGGATTAATCTTAATAGCTATATTAATATAGTCTTATAAGTTATTAAGCTTCTCTATTTTATAGAATATATTTTTTATCTTATTTTTAAATCTTTTATAAAATATAATTTAAAGGGCACTTATTCCCTAATTAAGAAATAAAATAATTTATATAAATTTAACTATATAAGTTAAGGTAGCTTTAATTTATTATAAGTTTTTAAGTTTCTATATAGCCTATTATTCCTTATTAATAATTCTAAAGTTCTTTTATATAGCTTTTTTTAAATTATTTATATTTCTTAAATAAGAGCTAGGTTTCTTTAAAGGCTTTTTCTCTAAGGTAATTATATAGCTTAGGCTTACACTAAGTAAGTATATTTCTTATAACGCATGAACTAATATATAGGACCTTACTTTTAGCGCTAATTATTTAGTTTAAGAAATACTATTAATATATCTTAAGGGATATTAAGAAAGGCCGAACTTAATAAGTTTATTTATTAAATACTTCTAAATCCTTTAGTGTTAAGATTTTATTAATATCTTATTAAGTAATATTAATAATATAATACCTTATTATAAGGTTATTAATATCCTCGGTTTATTATCTAGCTAAGTTATTTTGCTATTCTTAGAGCTATATAAGGCGATTAATTTATTCTTATTAGTTATTAATAGTCTATTAGTATTATTATTATTATTATTTTATAGTCTACTAGAAGTATTCTTATATATTATTTATAGTATTTTTTATTACTATAAGATAGTCTTAGGTAATCTTAGTATTATTATATATACTATCTAAGAGACTATTATATTAAGTACTAAGGTAATTATATTTATATTTATGTTTATAGATTTTATTTATATCTAATATAAAGATATTTTTTCTCTTTTAATTATTATTAATATTTATTAAGATATTTAGGTTTTTTTATATTATTATATATAATCTTAATTAAGCAATAATAAGTAGTTTACTATAGGTAATAAGAAATACTTTAGTATTAGGTGCTATAATATTAATATTACTTAAAATATATAATATATTACTAAATAAGAGTTATTAATATATAATAAGTATATATTTCCTAAGGGATAAATTAATTATACTAGGTATATATTAGTAAAGAGCGCGAGGTATAATCTAAGTAATAAGGGTAATTATATCTAATAGTATACTTAAGGGTACTAAGTATAACTAAGTTATATTAATAGCTAAAGTAGCTATTATATAAGAAAGTATAATATATATATTTTATATACTTTATAACTCACTAAGGCCTAGGTAAATAATCTATAATTACTTATAGTCCTTATAGTATGTTATATATAATAACTTATAGTTATAGGAGTAAGTGAGTTAATATTACCCTAGATTAGTTAGGTATAGTAGGGCGGTGTCCTGCCTATTTGAGCCTGATTTAACCAGGTCGTAATAACTAAGGGGTTTAATATTATACCTTATTTATTATATTTTTAAATTAAGAAAGTCTCTTAGATAATAGCCGGTTTTACTTATTACTAGAAATATATTTATTATAGTTAATCTTATAATAATATTAATATATTATTTTTTTATAAATTATATCTTTTATTAATTAAAATATATTTAATTAATTCCCTAGGGTCTTAGTTATTAAAAACCTTAATACTTAGTATAAGGTAAATATAAATATTAAAAAGGCTAAAAATAAATTATAAGAAACCCTAGCGTATTTAGCTTATTTAAAAAAGTAATATTATTTCTTTTATAAATAAGATTCTTAGCTTTTCTCTTATAAAATATATAAGTTCGATAAAGAATATAAGGTTTATTCCTAGAAAGAGATACTTATTACTAAGTAATAAGTAACTTTTAAGTATATTTAGTATTATTAATTAAATTACCTTAGGTTTAAATAAGTTTAACTTTATTATTATTAGTAAAAGTTTCTTAAAAGATAGTATATATTAATAAAATATTTTAAAAGCTCTTAAGTATTTTCTAAGTCTAAGTAGTTTTTTTATTTAATAAAATATATTTTTTTTTATTTATTTTATTTATATTATGGATAGCTTTTATAAGATATTTCTCTAATATATTAACTTATATTTTTAATTTAGTATTAGTTTTAATAATAATAATATTTATTAACTTAAATATTAAAATATAAAAGATTAAATAAAGCTTAAGCTTAGGAGATAAATCTAATTTATAATTATATTTTAAGATTTTTATTTAATTTTATAAGGTTTAATATATTTATAATTAAGTTTTTTATTTTAATATTTTCTTTTACTACTTTTTATTATAAATAAGAGTATATTTCTCTTTAAGAAGATTAATTTCTTAATTTCTTTTTTATTAATATAATTTAGTATTTAATTTTTAATAAATTTAAGTATTATTTTTAATTCTTTATATAGGTTTTATAATAAATTATAAATAAGAATTACTTAAAGATTATTAATTATATCTTTTATTTATTAATAAGTAATTAAGATAAATCTAAAATTAATATAAAATAATATAATTTTTATATTTTTTTTTATAATTATATTATAAGCTAGCTAGGTAATTAATAGCTTTTTAATTTAATTAATTAATTTATAATTAATATAATATTAAAGATATTATTTTAATATTTAATTTATATACTTAATTTATTTATTTATCTCTTTATAATATATAATAAAAAGTTTATAATTAATTTTTAAGAATTTTATAAGGCTTTATTAAAATTTTAAAATAAATAATAACCTTTTATATATAATAATTTTAAATAATATATTATATATTTTAATAATAAAAAAATAAAAAAAATAAGTAAATTCTTTTATTATTATTAATTCTCTATAAGATATAAAATAAAAAAATTTTATATATTTATTTATAATAATAAAAATATTATTATAAAGTTTTTAATAATTAATTTTTCTAATAGAGGTAATTTTATAATAAAATCTATAATAATTAAATCTTATAGTTATTATATAATTAAGAGTAATTATAGCTTTTTATAGGGTTTATAAAATTATGCCTTACTTTTTATATAGATTTTATATTAATTAATAATTTCTAAAATAATTTTCTTTATTTTAAAAAAAAATAAATATTATTTTAACTTAATTTAAGGTTTTATTAATTCCTTAATATTTATATAGCTAATAATTATATATTTTATATATAAAGTTATATTATAATTTATCTAAGACTTTTTATTTATTTAGTTTTTTATTATATAAAAATTCTTTATTATATTTCTTAATTTATTATAGAAATAAATTATTTTATTTTATTATATATATAATATTAAGCCTTTTTTATAGGCTTAATTATTAATTTTCTTAATAAATTATATAATATAATTAATTATTTAGTTTTATACTAAGATTTTCTTAAGTAAAATATAAATAAGTAATTTCTTAAAAGTTTTTATTTCTTAGTTTTATATTATATTTAATAATTTAATAATACTATTTAATAAACTCTTTTATATATTATTAAGATATATAAATATATTTTTAATATATAATTATCTATTATTAGCTTCTTACTTAGTCTACTTGTCTAATTATAAGTCTCTCAAGTTCTCCTTAATTAATATTAATAATACTTTTATTTTTCTATCTATTTATTAAATAATATAATAATATTTATTACTTAATATAACTAATTATTTATTACTTAAGGTATTTTTCTTACTTAAATTATAAGAATTATTTTTTTACCTTAATCTTTTTAATATCTAAGTTAGGCTATTAGCTAATAATATTAGCTATATTGTTTTTTACTTTTTTAATATAAATAATAATATAATTAAATTTTAAAAGGTATTTAATATATTATAAGTATTACTTATTTAGTTTTTAAGCTTTTATTAAATATATTATACTAGTATAATCTATATATACCTTAATTTAATATTTACTCCTAAGGAAGTAATATTAAAATTCCTTAAAGGCATTAATAATTATAAAGAGTTCTTTAGTATAAATAAAATAATTAAGTTTTATTTTATATAATTTATATAAGTAAAATATAATAATACATAAAAATTCTTTATTATCTTATTATTTAATTTAAGCGCTTAATATAAAGTCTAAACTATTTATTTCTAATTTGATTTCTAAAAATATATTAAATATCTTAAGTATTTATTTACTTAAAATAAATTCCTTAATTATATTAAAGGCCTTTCTTATTATATCCTAAAATATCTATATTTTATTTTTCTTTATAAGATTACTTATATATAATAAGATATTTAAAAAATAATATATTTTCCTTAATATATCCTTTTTTAATATATCTTTAATATATTTCTTTAATATTAATAGTTATATTTTATTAAATAAATAAAGGTTATTAAAGCTAGGTTATTTTTAATTACTAGATTTAATCTTAAGGTTATTATATATATATTTTAATAATTTAATTCTAAGTTCTTTTATAAAAAGTATTTTATAAAGATAATATTATAATAAAATACTTTTAAGTTATTTATTATCTAGTATTTTTTAAGTAATCTTAAGGTTTTTTTTTTAATTAATAGAATTATTATATAATATATATAATTATTTATTAATTTTATTAATTTTATTTATAATAATATTTATATTATATCCCTTTAAGTAAAAAAAAATATCTTATATTTACCTTTACTTAATTTCTTTAATATCTTTAATTAAAATTAAAATCTTATATATTATAAGTTGTTATCTTTAATAGAGGGTATTTTACTATAAAAAGAAAATATTTAGTTAATTTTTTAATTAAAATATAAGTTATATTAATATAATTATAAATACCTAAGTATTAAATTATAGCCTTATATAAGTATAATATTAAATAAGATCTTATAATTCTTTCTTAATAAAAACTCTAAGGTAATTAATCTCGCTATTAATAATTCTATTATTATAATTAAACTTAGCTCTTTTAAGGTTAATAACTTTATAAAGCTTTACTTTATACCTTTATAATAATTTAAGTCTATTTATTATTTATATTATAACCCTCGCTACTGCGTTATATAGACTCTATAAAACCTAACTCTTAAATACTAATTATAATAAGACTAATATATCTAGGATTAATATTATCCCTAGATCGCTTTAGTCTTAGAATAATATCACGCCTTATTATAATTAGCTTTACTCGCGGAAGCTAAGTATATAAGATATACTTATTAGTACTTTTTTATATAGAAGTTACCTTAGCTATTAATATAACTTAGTTATACTTAGTACCTCTAAGTATATTACTAGATATAACTTATACCTCTTATTACTTAGAATATACCTAGTATTCTATATTAATATAAACCTAATATAACTAGGTTTATCTCTTAGGAAATATATAATTATTATATATTAATAGCTCTTATTTAGTAAAGTATTATATACTCTAAGTAATATTATTACTATAATACCTAATACTAGATTTCCCTTTACCCCTTATAGTAAGCTATTTATTATATCTTAATAGGGGTAGCTAGTAACTAAGATAGAGGAATTTAATATTTTAATAGATATAAATAATAATAAGGAGGAATATATTACCTTAGCCTTATATAAGGATAAAGTCTATAAACTTAGGAATAAATATAATAGCCTAAGTATTTAATATAATAACCTTTTAGATAATATATAAAATAATACTAAGATTACCTAAGAATAACTTATAAGTATAAAAGTATTTATAAATAATATATAAAAATACTTTTAATAGGCTATAAAATAATAATAATAATAATATTAATAGACTATTAGTAAATAATAAAACTAAATTAATTAATTTATTATATATTAAGCTTAATAAAATAACTTAATATAATAATAGGTCTATAACCTTAGTAACCTAATATTTAAATATAATATTATTAGTATTACCTATAAAGATATTAATAAAATTATTAAGCCTAAGGACTTAGAGCTATTTAGCGGATAAGCTATTTATATTAGGATATTTTTTATATTACTTAGGGTATATTAATAATATTTTCTAACCTAAATAATTAATACTAAAAGTAAGGTCTTATATATTAATAAATACCTTATAAGTAATATACTTACTTAATTTAAGCCTAAGTTATATGATTTTTTTAGAAATAAGCTTATTAAAAATACTTAATTTCTCTTTATAAAATATATAAACTTTAAAGATATAATTAAATAAAACTTTAGAATTATTAATAAAAAATAATAATTTATATAAAAACTTAAAAACTTATAATAAATAAAGGCTATATTAATTTATATTATTAAATTTATATAAATTATTTTATTTTTTAATTAAAGAATAAATACCCTCTAAATTATATTTTATAAAAGACTTAAAAATAAGATTAAGAATAAACTCTATAAAGTAAAAAAGCCTAATTACCTCTAAGATTATATTAATATAATTATTAAGATTAATAACTAATAGTTTAAATAATATATAAAGAAATCTAATAAGATATAAATCTAAGGTAATAAGAATAATATTAATTAATCCTAAAAAAGGGAATAAGCTAAAGGCAATATGTCTTATAGAACTTATATAAGACTTATAAAACTTAGAGTAATCTAGAAAGATAATAAGGGTATTAAATATTATTATTATTATAAGAAGGGTTATAAAGTTAATAGATATTAAAAGAAATAATAAGATATTAAAAAAAGGTAATATTAACCTAAGCTATAATAAACCCTTTTAAAAGGTAAAAAGTACCTAAATACAACTAATTAAGATAATAACCCCTAAATAGCTATTTATATTATTAAAATACTTAAAATAAAATAAAAAGGTTATAATAAAACTAGCGCCTAATAAAGGGAGATTATTATATCCTACTAAGCTACCTACTTAATTAAAAAAAAAGCTATTAATAATTATATAATTAATAATATTATAAAGGAATAACTTATAAGCTAATTAAACCCTTAAAGGTTTATTAGTTATACCTTATTAACCTAGATATATAAAAACCCCTATTAGAATTAAACTATAAAAAAGAAAACCTTATAAATAAATAATAAAGTATTATTACTACCTAGCTAAGTTAGTACTATAAACCTATTAATAGTAGTAATTATTTTATAGGAATATAGGCATAGCGGGAATATAAGGCTACCTAAGTCTATTACTATAGATATAATTACTATATAGTACTCTAAGAAGAAAATTATAAAGTCTAAGTTAAAAAAGCTATAAGACTTTATTACTAGATTAACCTAGATATATAATATATTTATCTAGCTAGGGAGTAATAAAATATTAATAATATAAAAGATATTTATATTTAACTATATTATAAAGAGCTAGCTATAAACCCTTAATAACTAGAACTATAGCTTAATCTATTAGATAACTTATAAATTATATTAATATACCCTTAATATAAAAAAATCTCTTAGGTATTATATAAAACCTACCTCTATAGTATATATATTATAAATAAATAATAAAATAATTACTTTTTAGTCTAATTATTATAACTAAATACTAGGCTTTATTTAATAAATAAAACCTATTAATATAAGGTTAATAAATAATATAAAGGACTTAGTATTATTATACTATGCTTTTACCTTATAAAAAAAAGAGCTATTAGCCTAGAGTATAAATTATTATTATAATATAATAAATTATAATAAAATAAGGGGAAGTATTAAATAAAAGCTACCTTAATATAAAGGTAACCCTATATTATAAGGAAATATACCTATAATATAAATAATAAGTATTAGCTATATATAATAAACTAAAATAAATAATAAAAAAAGGATTTAATTTCTTTACTTATTAAGGGGATATTATTAATATAGAATAATATAAAAGTATTTAATTATACCTTAGAAAAGATTATAAGCCTATTAATAAAACCCTATAAAAGTATATTAATTATATTAAGAAAGGAAACCTTAATAAAGTCTACCTAGAAACCCTATAAAAAGACTATACCTATTAAGAAGAAAGAGATAAAATAGTAGAATAAAGCTACTAGGAATAAGTTAATAGCTAAGTAGATAACTATAACTATAAAGCCTATATAAATAGCAAATATAAGTTTAATTACTATAGCTATATAATATTAAAAAACTAGATATCTTATTTAATATAGGGTAATAAATAAATAAATATAAGAAGAAATTACCCTAAAAGGCCCTTTATTTTATAAATAGAGTATATAAGTAATATTACTTAGAACTAAAAGTATAAGTTAAGGGAAAATAATTAAATACTTTAGTAAATAATAAAGCTAAGTAGAATTACTTTAACTTAATAATAGTAAATAGGCTTAAGCTATTATAAAATTATAAATAAATACCTTACTTAGTTATTAACTTAAAAAGAATCCCTTTTAATTATAATAATAATATTATTAATAATAAGATTAATTACCTTAAGGTCTTTATTAAAAGAAAAAACTAAGAGATAT
>RZGL01000110.1:7876-21667 GCA_027886155.1 Fusarium paranaense | reverse complement strand
ATTATAATAATAATATTATTAATAATAAGATTAATTACCTTAAGGTCTTTATTAAAAGAAAAAACTAAGAGATATTATTTAATATTATATTAAATAAGTATTATAATCTTATACTTAAGTATTTATAGTTATAATATTATAACCTATATTTTAATTAAAAAGCTAGCTAAGTGCTTTCTTTTAATAATAAGATATTTTTTATAATAAATAATAACTTAAGATATAATATAAGATCTTAAACTTTTATTAAAAAAAAAATAATTAAATAAAAATAAATATAAAATACCTCTTTACCTAAAGGGATATAATATAAATATTATAATAAATAAAAATAATAAAGTTAATAAATAATTATATATATTATAAAATAATTTTATAAATTAAAAAAAAAATCTTAAGTAAATTAAAAAGTTATTAAAAGAAAAATATCTTAAGAATATCTTCTTATAATATTATATTTATAAGAAACTCTTTATAGAAAAACTTAAAATAAGTTTATTAAAATCTATATATTATAACCTAGAAATTAAGTTTATTAATAAAAAGTAATTTAGCCTTAATAAACTTTACTTATTTAATAAAATATAATTATTAATATTAAAGGAATATATTAAAGATATATTATAAAAAAGATATATTAGGGAAAATAAATTATTTATTAAATACCTTATTATATTTATTTTAAAAACAAATAAAAAGCTTTAATTTTATATTAACTTTAAAATACTTAATATTATTATAATTAAAAATTAAATATTATTATTTTTTATTAATAAGTTAAAAAATTAATTTTTTTAAAATAAAGTATTTTATTATATTTAACCTTAAAAGAGCTTATAATTTTATTTAGATTAAGGAAAAATATAAATAAAAAATTACTTTTTATATTAAATATAAATTATTTAAGTATATTATTATGCTTTTTAGACTTATAAATATACTTATTATATTTTAATAAATAATTAATAATCTATTATAAAAATATCTAAATATATTTATTATATATTACCTAGATAATATCTTTATTTTTTCTAAAATAAAAAAAGAATATATAAAATATATCTATAAGGTATTATAAATATTATAAAATACTAAATTACTAATAAAACCTAAGAAAAATAAATTCTATATCTTAAAAATAGAATTCCTTAGATATATTATTTCTTATAATAAGATATATATAGACCTTAAGAAAGTCTTAATAATTAAAGACTAAAAGGAATTAATAAATATTAAAGAAATATAAGCCTTTCTTAGTTTTATTAATTATTATAATAAATTCTTTTAATAATTTAAAAAGATTATTATATTATTAATTAACCTTATAAAGAAAAATAAAATATTTATATTTAAAGAAAAAGTAAAGAAAGCCTTTAATAAGATAAAAAAACTTATCCTAAGTAAACTAATACTTAAGATATTTAACTTATTTTAATAAATTAAATTTAAAATAAATACCTTAGATTTTATATTAGGCGCTTAGATTAAATAATAAGATAATAAAGTACTTTTATACCTTATTATATTTTATTCTTATGAGTTATATAGAGTAAAACTTAATTACTTTATTTATAATAAAAAATTCCTTGCGATAATTAATACCTTTAAGAAATTTTAATATTACCTCTTTAGAAGTAAATATTAGATTAAGATATATATAAATTATAAAAATATTATTTATTTTATAAAAACTTAAGAACTTAGTAAATAATAACTATAATATATTAAATATCTTTTAGAATTTAATTATATTATTATTTATATTAAAAGAATAAAAAATAATAAAGTTAATATTATTAGCTAATAACCTAACCTAGATATTAAAAAGATTAAAGCTAAGGAATAATTTTTATATTTTATATTAAAAGGATACCTTAAATAAAAGTTTATTAGGTAAATATAGAAATTAATACCTTTATTAAAGTACTTAGTATTTATTAGAAAATATAAATAATTAGTTATAGACTTTATTAAATATATATAAGAATATTAATAATAAAATAATAAAGTCTAGACTTATTAAGGGAAAATCTTTATCCTTAATATAGTATTTTAAATTATCTTTAATTATTATTATTACTAAGTTATATATTATAGTAACCTAAGAAAAACTACCTAAGCTATATAATAATACTATAATAATTATAATCTAGAGAGCTAGGTATAAGAAGGGATATATAAATATAAAAAATATTATAAGAAAGCTAGATAAGTATCCTAAGAATAGATTTACTTCTTAAAAGAAAAATATAAGAAATATATTATTAATTAATTTTATAATAAAAACTATAGAGATCCTAAGAAGTTAGTAAGGTATATTAATAAATACCTTAAAGAAGACTTCTTAAAAGAATATTATAAATAAACTTAAAATTATATTATCTATTAGTATATTTAGAGATAATAAAAAAACCTTAGAACTACTTATTTAATAAAATAAGGTAATTTATTTTTATAATAAATCTAGTAATATAATAAGTAACTCTTAGATAATAAGAAAATTAATAAATAATAAGTTTTAAAGGAACTAAGCTATAAATTTATATATAAAATCTATAATTACTTATTATATAAATACTATAAAATTAATAAAACCTTAAAATAAATTAAAATAATATTTATTTTTTTTTATATAAAGAAAATTATTTTAAAAATTATTAAATAATATAATCTTTATATAAAAACTAAGGCATAATATTATAAACCTTATAGAAAACTATAATTACTTTTAATTAATATATATAATAAGCAAGTATTATAAATAAGCAAGTATTATAAAAATCCCTTACCTTATATCTTCTTTATTTAATTAATTAATTCTTAACCACCTAGTATATTAGGCTCTAATACTAAAGCTAGAATCCTTCTAGCTCTTTAAGCCCTCTAAAATAACCTAAAACTAAGTATCTAATACATCGCAGCGATATATATAGTTTACTATTATACCTTATATCGCCGGCAATAAGGCATCTAGTCTCAACGCGATACTATCCCTAATTTACGCAAGCTATCTAATCTAGAAGAAGATATCCTTATTTACTTTATCCTTAACCTAGATTTACGAGGATTTCCCCTATAGCTATATAGTATTAAAGATATAGCTAATTAATTATTTACTAACCGCGATATATTATTAATTAATATGCGCTAGGCTTATAACTTTATTAAGTAATACCTAGAGCTTAAAATATATTTTTTTTAGAAATATAACTACTAAAGAGCTAAGTATAAAGATCTAGCTATTATCTATAAGTAGTTTATACTTATAGTAAATATAATCGCAAAGTATAATATCTAATTAGATAATCTCTATAACTTTAATAAGACTAGCTTTCTTATAGGTATAATTATAAGCAGAATAGTTATTATAGGTTTAGAAAGGTATTTAAAGCTAAAATTAATATAGCCTAGAAACTAGGAATAGATTATAATTATCTAGGCAATTAATATAAAAGGCTAAGTAATCTAGCTATTTATTATTAGCATAGGCTAATATTACCTCGCTAATTAGTACTAAGAGAGTAACCTCCTAGGCGATTAGGCTATTATAATAACCTAAAATAGCTAGATTAATAATAAGACTAGTCTTAAGTAGCTTAAGTACTTTAATTAATATATAGCTAAGTAATTAAATAATTACTATTACTTCTTAATTCTTAATAGCTATAAAAGTTATTAGTTTATTAAATTTAAGAGATATTATAAGGAAAAGAAGATTATTTAGCTTTATATATTATCTTATTCCTCTTATTTACTCTAGCCCCTTAATATTAGGTACTTTAATATATTAAAGTAAGCTTATAATTAAGAAATAAAATATCTAATTAGATACTTTATAACCTATGTTTTAAAGACTAAGTTCTTTTTAGCCTTTTATGCTATATATAAGGCCGCTATGATAGAAAGAAATATTAGGAGGGCTTTTAAAGGAGCTAGCCTTATTCCCCTTGACCTAGAAGCTATAGTCTTAAAGCTTAATATATAGCTATAGACTCTAATGCCTACCGAGGAGGGGGTTAAACCCTTTACCTCTTAGGTCTTAAGGACCCTAAAGACTATGCTTAAGGCTAGATCTTAATCTAAATACCTTAAAAGATAAATTAAAAGGTATTATAATAGCTCCCTAGAGTTAATTATAGAGGCTATAAAGTCTTTTATAAAGGCAATAAAGAGAAATATATATAAGATTATATTATTAAGGGCTAAGGTTAAAGATCTTTAGGAGGTAAATAAGATACTTAGTTAGCGCTAGAGAGTAAAAAGGACCTAGCTATAGAGAAGAGAGGTTATAATAATAGAGTAAGGAAGGTAGGTAATTAATTAAATAGATATTAATATATAGGTAGCTGCGGAATTATTGAGAAGTAGTAGTTAAGGAAGGTTAGTTAGACTAGGCGTTTAGTGCTATAGAATATATAGCGAGCCTAGATATAATATAAGAATATACTAAGTAGTAATTAAGATATCTAGAGAAGAGTATAATAAATAGTTTTAATTAATTAAATAATTTATAGTATTTTTATTATAGTATTCCTAAGGAGGGTTAGGATTTTTATAATACTTACTTATTTATAATACTTATATATTATATATATTATATAATAACTATAGGGCTTAATTACTATAGACTTTATTATTAAATTACCCTTATTATAAAAACTAGTTATTAAAAACTTTTATAATAATATTTTTATTATTATTAATAACCTTATAAAATTTTTTTATTTTATATCCTATAAAGAATTAATAATAACTAAAGAATTTATTTATTTTTATATTATTAAAATATATAATATATTACTTAAGATTATTATAAATTAAGGATTATTATTTACTTTAAAATTCTAATAAAGCCTTATAAGATACTTAGGGATTAATTATAAACTCTTTATTATATATTATAAAAAGATAAATAAATAAACTAAATATATAAACTAAATATTAAAATAATACCTTTAATATTATATTAATTATAAATAAATTAACTAAGTTAAAAAGCTATTAATTATATAATTAGCTTATAATATTATAATAAATAAAAATATAAAAATTATATAAGCTTATATTAATTTTAGATTTACTTTAAATACCTATTAATAAACTAGGGATATAATTATTAACCTTAAAGTAATTTTTATTAATAATTAGCTATAAAACCTATATAAAGAAATAAAAATAAAACTTAAATTTATTAAGAATAAAATAATAAATTATATTAATAAGAAAAGAATTAAAAAATTAATTTTTTTAGAGAAAGATATAATTTACTTTATTATAAAAAATATTAAAATAAAATACTTATTATTTACCTTTATATTACCTAAAATAGGGATTAAAGTATTATAATTAATATCTTAGTAATTTTAATAATAAAAGCTCTATACTTAAAGCTAGAGGTCTTAATAAGCTTAAATTAATAAGGTTTATCTATATAATTATTAATAGCTTTAATAATACGCTAAAGCTAGCTCTATTTATAATAAATAGCTTATATCTTAATTAACTAAAGAGGTTAAAATCTAACCCTTTTATAAAATAGCTCTCCCCTTTAATACTAACCTTTTAATTACCTTTATAATTCTTAATTACTTAAAGAGGTTAAAATCTTAAGGGATTATATTTTTATTATTTTTATAAGAAAAGGTTTAATTATAACTAATAATAATAATAATTATTTAATTAACTAACTAATTAATTAATTAATAATATATTAATAATTATAATAGCTATTTTTTATAAAGACTTTTAACTAAGTAATTAAAGTAATATAACTAATACCTATTAATATGCCTTTTAATATAACTAAGATAACCTTAGTAAAGAAATTTATAAGCTTTATAAAAATATAAAAAATACTTATAATAAGCTATAAGAAATAATATTAAATAAATACCTTTAGAGTATTATATTAAGTAAAGACCTTAATAATTTAAAGTATATTAAACTCGCAATCTTTAATTATAATATTCTTCTTTTTTTATTTAGCCTCTTTTTACTTAGTAATAATACTAATAAAAAGATTAATTTTATTAGAGAAGAGCTTTCTTTATTAGAGGCTTTTAAAAGGAGGCTAAAGGAAGGGCAAGTTCTTATTAGCGAGGAAGACTAATTCCTTAAGGACTTAGAATATAACTAGCACGCGGCATAGCTTATTTTATTAGAGAAACAGAACATACTAACCACATAGGATGAATTTTCTAAAGCATCTTTCTTTTAGTAACTTTTTTAAAGAGGGATTTTATATATTTTCTTATAATCTTAATATTATATAAAATAATAAGGGTAACTAATTAATTAATAATAATAATAATTACGCTAGAAAAAAAAGCCTAAAGCTCCCCTTTCTTAACCTAACTTATAAAGAAGATAATAATAGCCAAAGGTAGCTACTTCTAGCCCTTTTTCTACGTATAGGAAATTGCCCAATGGCCTAAAATGGCTTAGCACCTATTTCCCCTAACTTATAGCTCCCCACGAGGCTTTAATGCCTATCCTTATAGCTCTTAAGAAGCCTTATAAAAAAAACCCTCTAGTTATACCCTATGTTACTTCTCGCTTAGCTCCCTATCATTCTTATAACCCCTATTTATCTCGAATTAATTAATTAACCATCTCTATTTTTCTATCGCTTCCTTATTCTCTTATCCCAGCTCTCCTTTATTGCTATAGCAGGTATCTATAGTAGGGCAGTAGCGGCTAGAAGTTTATCCCACTACGAAGGTCTTACTATCCTATTAGGGAGGTAAGTAGCATAGTTGCTAGTTAGTAATCGCTATATAGGCCGGCCGCGTATTATATTAAGCTAACTCTTTTCCCCTAGGTTAGCTAATATAATCTTTATCCCTGCCCTAATTACCTTCTACTTTAATATAGCTTCTTTATTAGTCTTATAATCTAAGTAAATAAAATCTTTAATACCATAGATATAAGGTCCTTTTTTAATAATATAAGGGCGCTTATCTTTAGTTTAACCCTATCTATAATTAATTATTATTTAATTAGATAAACCTAATAGCTTTTGCCTTATAGTTATATTTTTTATACCCTTAGATAAGGAAGGGCTCTTATTTTGCTAATACTTAGAGCTATTATTTAATGAAGGTTATAGCTACTTTGGGGTCCCTAGGGATAAATTCTTAAAAGGCTTATTTAGGATTTAAGGCTAATCCTTCTAATTAGAAGGTATAAGAATTAAGGATTTATTAGTTTATTTCTAAGCTTTAGGCCTTAGGCTAACTAGCTTTATTATTAGCTTTTTTACTTTTAGGTTAAGCTTATTATTATTAGCTAAGATAATTATTCCTTCTTAATAAATAAAAAAGTTATTTATAATTTTTATATCTTAGTTAATATATTATTTAATTAATTATATAAAGAGGTTAAGAAATATAACTCTAGAGTTAAAGACTATAAATAGCCCTAGCCCCTAAGGGAATTTTATTATATTACTTAAATTACCCTAGGGGGTTAGGATTAAGTAGTAAGATTACTAATTACTAATATAGCTAATATCCCTTATATCTATAGGTATATATCCCCCTTAATTAATATAAAGCTAGTCTTAGGGTACCTTTTAAGTAAATCTAATTAGACTATAGTTAATTAAATCTATATAGAGAGACTATTA
The DNA here is from genome assembly GCA_027886155.1 of Fusarium paranaense. Classification (NCBI taxonomy): domain Eukaryota; kingdom Fungi; phylum Ascomycota; class Sordariomycetes; order Hypocreales; family Nectriaceae; genus Fusarium; species Fusarium paranaense. Next base: position 14,040 of record RZGL01000110.1, on the reverse strand, counting down.
TTTTACTATAACCTTACTATAAGTATTTTAATACTAAAAGTAATTATCTTTAATCCCTAGCTTATTAAAAATCATAGTCTAGTAAATGCCTTAAATCCTATCTAAGTTGTTATTATATAGAATATTTTTAGACTTTCTTCCCTTAGTCTATAAGTCTAATAGCTAATTATAGACTAATAAATTAAATAATTATAAAAATACCTTTTTACTCTTATTAATATTTAAGGCTATAAGAAGGCAAATTATAATTAACTCGCTTAAAGTTACTTTTATAAGTCTTCTAAGGGTTTAAAAAAGGCAAAATATATTAAGAAAACTATATTTTTACTTTTCTTATTATAGAGTTAAAGGAATTAAATAGAAGTTAAAGTAATATAATTAATTAGCGCTTATAAGGTATTCTTATTAGGCAATAAAGGTAAGCTTTATATAGAGCTTTTAATTAGTTAATATAGTATTAAAGTAATAAAAGTCGCCCTTAATCTTATCTTATATAAATATAATAAAGTATTTATTATACCTAAACCTAAAAAATCTTATAAAGAATCTTTTCTCTTTATAGGCTTTATATTACCTTTAAATCCCTCTAAATCTTATATTATAGTTTATTAAGACTCTCTTATAGTTATTAAGGAGGAAAAGTAAAGGCTCCTCCTAGTTAGAGTTATATTCTAGCTTTTTCTCTTAGATATTAATTTTATACTATATAATTATAATAATTTTCTTAAGGCTATTTCTAAGTATTTATAGTATTAATAAGATTAAATTATTAAGGAGTATTTCTTTATTTTTTCTAAGTCTTAATATAAGCGCTATAGGGCTAATATATACTCTCTTTATAATATATTATAGGTAAAGTTATTATAATAATATTACTAGAACTTATCCTTTTTAAGCTTTAATTTAATTAATTAGTAACTATTTAATATACTAGGGTATTTAAAGATAATAAGGTCCTAATAATCTTATTCTTATTATAGCTAAAAGAAAAATAACTATTTAGAGTTATATAACTTTTTAATTATATTAAGGCTAGTTTTATTTTTCTTAAAAAAGCTTTTTATTTCTTTAAAGTATTTAACCTAAGCTACTAAGTAGGCTATTTTCCCTTTCTTTATAAACTATAAGTAATTAATAGGGATAAAGAAAATAATTAATTATATAAGTAGAGGTATCTTAAAGGTTTAAAGTATACTTAGGGATATAAGGTTATTACTCTTAGAAAGTCTTTTTATTAATTTATATATAATATATATAATATATAATTATTATATAATTATACTTTATATAATTAAATAAAAGAAAATTACTTAGCCTTTTAAACTTATTAGTTCTAAAGTATAAAAAGGCTAATCTTAAGGTTAATTATTAGTTTATATTAATCTTATTATTATTAGATAAAGAGTCTTACTTTATTAAGGGGGATAAATATATATTTTTAAATAAGTATAAAGAGGGCTTTATATTTTAATTAAATAATTAATATAAGTAATTATAAATAGGGAGGGGTTATATCTTTATACCTTAAGGAAAATAAGTAATAGGCTAATTTATATATAAGGTATAAAAAAAGGTTAATATATTATTCTTCTCTTAAGAGACTATTTAGCTCTTCTAATATATATAGAGGGCAACTATAAATTATAGCTCTTTATATAAAGGTTACTTAAATATATTATTCTTCTTTCTTTATATATTTTAACCTTATATATATATAACTTTTATATATTCCTTATTTTCTTATTTTCTTTTCTTCTAATTTTATTACTTTTATTTATACTTTTTAATTAATTAATTTATTATATTTATATAAATTCCCTATAAGATCCTCGCTAATAAGTAATAAAATATTTTCCCTAATATTTAAATTCTTACTTAACCTTAGCTTTCTTATATTAATTTCTAGAGAGGTATTTCCTTTTAATAAAGTAATTATAATAAGTTTAAAATAACTCCCATAGAGGCCTAGATAGCTAACCTCCTTAGGGCTAATTCCTATATCCTCTTTACTCTTAATAATCTTTTTAATTAAATAATTAAATAAGTCTATAAGTACCTTAAGGTCTAGATTTATTCTTATTTTGCCCTTAACTAAGATAATTTCCCTCTATATATCGAGCTCGCCTTTAATAATATAGGCTATAAGAACCTAAAAGCTATTATAAAATATTTCTTTAAGCATTATAGCGCTCTTAATATAATTATAAGAGAGCTTATTTTATTAATATTAAATTATTCCTTTTAGATTATTTATATCCCTATTAACTTTATTTATCCCTATAAATAATTCTTTAAGTAATTAATTACTTACTTAAAGTACTAAAAAGCTCTTAAGATTACCCTTCTTAGGTTTTATAACCCTATCTTCTATTAATATTACTATTAGTCTTACTTAATTAATATTAATTAAAATAAAAAGTATATCTTTTATCCTTTTTTATCTTATATCTTAATTAAGGGTTTTATAAGTAGGAAATATATTAACTATATTTAATATTAAAAGCCTTATAAGTAAGAGTTTTTACCTAGGTATTAGCTAAAATTTATTACTAAAGGTCCTTTAAACTAGCCTTTATAGAGGAAAAATACTTTAAAGGATTTACTTAATAAAATTAGAATTAATTAATTAAATTAAGTATTTTATCTTTATATTTCTTACCTATACCCTTCTAAGGATAAGAATTAAGAGTAAGACTATTAGTTTCTCTAGGGAATATATTAATTAGCTCTTAATAAAAAGGCTAACCCTTCTAGGTTCTAAAAGGGGGTAGATTTTAAGTCCTAGGGCTTTCTCGCTAAGGGATAAATTTTAAGTATAATAAGGTATTATTATTTTTACTTAACTAATAATAAGATTTAGCTTTATATCTATAATTACTTTTAATTAATTATTTACCTTTATTTATTCCTAATCCTTCTATTAAGTCCTTTATCTAGCTTTAGTTATCTTTTATAGGCTTTTATATTAAGCTAATTTCTTAATAAATAATAAATTTAAGTATTATATTTAAATTATTATAAACTATATTATAGCTATCTCTTATTATATCTTACTTATCTTAAATAATATCCTTTATATCTTAGGTAATATCTTTAGTATTTAATTAAATAATCTATATATCTCCTATAAAATAAATACCTAGATTTATTAAAAATTCTAGTAATTATATTATAATATTAAAACTTTCTTTTTTATTTTCTCCTCCCCTATTAAAAACCTAAGGATCCTTATAGGTTTTTAATACTATCTTTCTTTCTTCTTTATTTTATTTTAAAGGCTCTTATATTAAGTAATTTATTTAGTAATAAGGCCTAGAAGTTATATTTCTATATATACTAGAGTATTTCTCCTTAGGTATAATATCTTACTTTTTTTACTAAGATCCTCTTCCCTACTATTTTCCTCTTTACTTTTATTATTACTTACTTAATTAACTATTTAATTATTTACTATTTTCTTACTTCTTATTACTTATATATTCCCTTTATTTTTATTTCCTCCTAAGTTTTTTTTCTTAGCCTTAAGCTTCTTAAAAACCTCCTTTTTATTTAACTCCCTTTCTTACTAGCTATTTTTATCTTTTATAAACTTCTTTAAGTAATCCCTATAGATAGATTTAGTAATCTTATAGCTATTAAGTATCTTAAGTTTATAATAATTTACCTTATTATAATATTTAAAGATATAAAATAGGCTATATTACTTATATACTATTTTTATTTTTATTAATATATTATTTAATTAAGGAATATTAAATCTTAATATTAAATCCCTAACCTTTAAAGAGGTCTTTTTTAACTTATAGATATTTTTCTTATTTTATTTCTTTATAACTTTTATTTTAAATATATTAATCTTTTATTATATTACTTTTATATCTTTATTTTTCCTTTTAAGGATCTTAACCCTCGTAAGGATTAAGTCTTTAGCTATTAATATTTTATCTTAATTAATTAATCGCTAAATAAGAAAATTAATTTCTAGAAGGTATATTAGTTCTTACCTATAAATAAAATAGAAAAGAAAATATTTATATAATGCTTTTATAGCTATTTTATTAGTAAATAGCGCTCTTTTTAGGTTATTATATTATCTTAGCTTTTCTTTCTTTTCTAGCTTCCTTAAGGCTATAGAAATTAAGTATTGCCCTCTTTTATTAATATTATTAGCTTTAAGGTTATATAGGGATATAATAATATATAGAACTCCTAATTCCTCGAGTAAAAGTAAAAATTCCTTTTTAAATTTAGGTTTATTATCTATAACCGCAATAGAAATTATACTAAATTAATAAATAAGGTTAATTATAAAGTGCCTTAGCGCTTTAGTTATAATCTTTTTTAAAGAAATTACTTTTATTTATCTTATTATATTATATCTTACTTCTATAAGGTACTTAAACCCTTAGTCTAATAATATATATTAATAATTAAAATAGACCTTAACTATAGGATTAAATAGTTTAATATACTAAATAGTCTTTAATAGCCTCTAAGGAGTATAGGCTTAATAAATAAAATAGTATTATATTACCTTAGAGATCTAATTCTATATATTATTTTAGAAATATCTCCTCTTCGCAAGGTTATAGGTTACTTCCTTGCCCTTATAACTACTATTAAAATAATATAATTTAATTAATTTCTTTTATATCTCTAGGTTATTTATTATTAATAAGGGCGAGTTATATTCTTATTTTAGCTATTTCTATAAATACTATCCTTAAATAAAAAAAAAAAGTATTTTTTTTTAAATTATTATTATTATAAATAAGTTAAACCCTTAGGCTTTTTAAAGGTATATAGGTATTTAGTTATATCTTTATACTCCTAGGAGTAAATATTATCTAGGATATTAAGTTCCCTATTAATATAAACTATATTAAGATAAAGGTTAATAAAATCCTTAATATCTCCTTTAACTTATATATCTAGTTAATTAGATAGCCTTATATACTTCTATAATAATCTATTAGCTATATAGTTTTTCTTTCTAGGTATATATCTAATTATAAAATTAAAAAAAAGAATATAATTAATCTATCTTAAGATAAGGGAACTAAGTATATTATTTACTTTATTATTAATTTAATAAACTAATATTTATAAATTAGTTTTAAGGATAAAAGAAATATTATAAATTATACCTCTAAGGCAATAAAAGGCATAGAGGATTACCTTATACTTTCTTTTTATTATATTATACTTAGTTTTAGCTAGGTTTTATAATCTAGATTTAAACTAAATTAGTTTTATTTCCCTTTAATTATTTATATTAAAATATACCCCTAGCTTAATAGGCTTATATTAATTATAAGGATTATTTCCTTAGCTTTCTTAAAGTAATTAAGAGTAATAAGAATTAATAGAGCTATAACCTTTTTCTTTAATATTTCTATAGCTTCTTTCTAGTTTAATCCCTAGATAAACTTAATATCTTTTTTTAATAAGTCTATTAAGGCCTTTATAATCTAGGCGAATTATTTAATTTATTAATAGTAATATCTTATAATACTAAGGAAAGACCTTATTTCCCCTATATTAAGGTAAACTTCTTACTCTAAGATTTTTATAATTTTTCTCTCTTTTAATTTCTTTTTATAGGTCCTATAAAGGTAATTAGTAATTATTATTATTTTTCTATAAAATTAAGACTTTTAGCCTATAATTATATAGCCTAATAGCTTAATATTTATTAATACTTTATTAAAATTAATTAAATACTTTAAAATAAAATAATATATCCCTAGTATTACCTTCTCTTTATTATAATTTATTATAAGTCTTTTAATATAAATATTATCTAAAAAAGATTAATAAATATTAGGGATTAGATCTCTTAAGATTTAAAGGATATTTTAAGTAAACTAGGCGACTAAGTTTATAGCTCTTTATAGTAATATATATATTCTTAGTAATCTAATTAGTATTATAAAACTAGGTAAGTCTTTATTAACCTTTATTAGTTTTATCTAATTATATCTTAAGAAGAAATCTAAGAATAATAATATCTTATATATAATAAAATCTATAAAGAACTTATTATAGCCTAGAGAGATAAAGCTATCTTATATTATATGCTTATTTATTAATATAGCTAAATTAATTAATTAAAACTAATTATCCTTTTTCTAAATAAAGAAAAATAGGTTTCTATAGGGGCT
>RZGL01000109.1:57287-68402 GCA_027886155.1 Fusarium paranaense | reverse complement strand
CTGATTCCACTGCCTATTCACCTCCTATCTCTATTACCTACCCTATAGTCTTTGAAGACTATATTTTCTCTATTTTTCAGTCTTTTACATAAAGAAAACCCTCTAGTTATATACTATATCGCTCCTTACCTAGCTCCTTATTATTTTTATAATCCCTATCTATCTTAAATTAATTAATTAATTATCTCTATTTTTCTATTACTTTCTTATTTTTTTATCTTAGCTTTTTTTTATTATTATAGTAGGTATCTATAATAAGGTAATAATAGCTAGAAGTTTATCTTATTATAAAGGTCTTATTATCTTATTAGGGAGGTAAATAATATAGTTATTAATTAATAATTACTATATAGGCTAGCTATATACTATGCCGAGCTAACTTTTTTCCCCTAGGTTAATTAATATAATCTTTATTTTTATCCTAATTACCTTTTATTTTAATATAACTTCCTTATTAGTCTTATAATTTAAGTAAATAAAATCTTTAATATTCTAGATATAAGGTCTTTTTTTAATAATATAAAAGCACTTATCTCTAATTTAACCCTATTTATAATTAATTATTATTTAATTAGATAAACCTAATAGCTTTTACCTTATAATTATATTTTTTATACTTTTAGATAAAAAAGGGCTTTTATTTTATTAATACTTAGAGTTATTATTTAATAAAGGTTATAATTATTTTAGGATCCCTAGGGATAGATTCTTAAGAGGCTTATTTAGGGTCTAAGGCTAATCTTTTTAATTAAGAGGTATAAAAATTAAGGATTTATTAGCTTATTTTTAAGCTTTAAGTCTTAAATTAATTAATTTTATTATTAGCTTTTTTAATTTTAAGTTAAGCTTATTATTATTAGCTAAGATAATTATTTTTTTTTAATAAATAAAAAAATTATTTATAATTTTTATATCTTAATTAATATATTATTTAATTAATTATATAGAGAGGTTAAGAAATATAATTTTAGAATTAAGGATTATAAATAGCCTTAGTCCTTAAGGAAATTTTATTATATTACTTAAGTTACCTTAGGGAATTAAGATTAAGTAATAAAATTATTAATTATTAATATAACTAATATTTTTTATATCTATTAATATATATTTTCTTTAATTAATATAAAATTAATCTTAAAGTATTTTTTAAGTAAATTTAATTAAATTATAATTAATTAAATTTATATAAAGGGATTATTATTTTATTATAATCTTATTATAAGTATATTTATATTATAAGTAATTATTTTTCATTTTTAGCTTATTAAAAATTATAATTTAATAAATATTTTAAATCCCTTTTAAGTTATTATTATATAAAATATCTCTAGGCTTTTTTTTCTTAGTCTATAAGTCTAATAACTAATTATAAATTAATAAATTAAATAATTATAAGGGTATTTTTTTATTTTTATTAATATTTAAGGCTATAAAAAAGTAAATTATAATTAATTTACTTAAAGTTACTTTTATAAGTCTTTTAAGGGTTTAAAAAAAATAAAATATATTAAAGAGATTATATTTTTATTTTTTTTATTATAAAATTAAAAGAATTAAATAAAAATTAAAATAATATAATTAATTAATACTTATAAGGTATTTTTACTAAGTAATAAAAATCAGCTTTATATAGCGCTTTTAATTAATTAATATTATATTAAAGTAATAAAAATTACTTTTAATTTTATTTTATATAAATATAATAAAATATTTATTATATTTAAATTTAAAGAATTTTATAAAGAATTTTCTTTTTTTATAGGCCTTATATTACCTTTAAATCCCTTTAAAGCTTATATTATAGTTTATTAAGACTTTCTTATAATTATTAGGGAAAAAAAGTAAAAGCTTTTCTTAATTAGAATTATATTTTAGCTTTTTTTCTTAGATATTAATTTTATATTATATAATTATAATAACCTTCTTAAGGCTATTTCTAAGTATTTATAATATTAATAAGATTAAATTATTAAGAAATATTTTTTTATTTTTCTCTAGGTCTTAATATAAGCGCTATAGAGCTAATATATATTTTTTTTATAATATATTATAAGTAAGGTTATTATAATAATATTACTAAAACTTATTTTTTTTAAGCTTTAATTTAATTAATTAATAATTATTTTAATATATTAAGGTATTTAAAGATAATAAAATCTTAATAATTTTATTTTTATTATAATTAAAAAAAAAATAATTACTTAGAGTTATATAACTCTTTAATTATATTAAGGTTAATTTTATTTTTTTTAAAAAAGCTTTTTATATCTTTAAAGTATTTAATTTAAGCTATTAAGTAAATTATTTTTTTTTTATAAACTATAAGTAATTAATAAGGGTAAAAAAAATAATTAATTATATAAATAGAGGTATTTTAAAGGTTTAAAATATACTTAGGGATATAAAGTTATTATTCTTAGAAAGTCTTTTTATTAATTTATATATAATATATATAATATATAATTATTATATAGTTATACCTTATATAATTAAATAAAAAAAATTACTTAGTTTTTTAAATTTATTAGTTTTAGAATATAAAAAGGCTAATCTTAAGATTAATTATTAATTTATATTAATTTTATTATTATTAAATAAAGAATTTTATTTTATTAAGAGAAATAAATATATATTTTTAAATAAATAAAAAAGGGCTTTATATTTTAATTAAATAATTAATATAAGTAATTATAAATAAAAAGAGGTTTATATTTTTATACCTTAAGGAAAATAAGTAATAGGCTAGTTTATATATAAAATATAAAAAAAAGTTAATATATTATTCTTTTCTTAAGAAACCATTTAGCTTTTTTAATATATATAAAGGGTAATTATAAATTATAGCTTTTTATATAAAGGTTATTTAAATATATTATTTTTTTTTTTTTATATATTTTAATCTTATATATATATATAACTTTTATATATTTTTTATTTTTTTATTTTTTTATTTTTTAATTTTATTACTTTTATTTATATTTTTTAATTAATTAATTTATTATATTTATATAAACTCTTTATAAGATTTTTATTAATAAATAATAAAATATTTTCCCTAATATTTAGATTTTTATTTAATTTTAGCTTTTTTATATTAATTTCTAAAAAAAATATTTTTTTTTAATAAAATAATTATAATAAGTTTAAGGTAATTCTTATAAAGGCCTAAATAGCTAATTTCCCTAGGGCTAATTCTTATATCTTTTTTACTCTTAATAGCCTTTTTAATTAAATAATTAAATAGGTCTATAAGTGCCTTAAGGTCTAAATTTATTTTTATTTTATCCTTAATTAAGATAATTTCTTTTTATATATTAAGCTTACTTTTAATAATATAAGCTATAAGAACTTAAAGGCTATTATAAAATATTTCTTTAAGTATTATAATACTCTTAATATAATTATAAGAGAGCTTATTTTATTAATATTAAATTATTTCCCTTAGATTATTTATATCTTTATTAATTTTATTTATTTTTATAAATAATTTTTTAAGTAATTAATTATTTATTTAAAGTATTAAAAAGTTTTTAAAATTATTTTTTTTAAGTTTTATAATTTTTTTTTATTAATATTATTATTAGTTTTACTTAATTAATATTAGCTAAAATAAGAAATATATCTTTTACCTCTTTTTATTTTATATCTTAATTAAGGGTTTTATAAGTAAGAAATATATTAATTATATTTAATATTAAAAGCCTTATAAATAAGAGTTTTTACTTAAGTATTAGTTAAAATCTATTATTAAAAGTCTTTTAGATTAATCTTTATAAAAAAAAGATATTTTAAAAGATTTATTTAATAAGGTTAGAATTAATTAATTAAATTAAGTATTTTATTTTTACATTTTTTATTTATACCTTTCTAAGAATAAGTAAAACTATTAATTTCTCTAGGGGATATATTAATTAGCTTTTAATAAGAAAGCTAATTTTTTTAAGTTTTAAAAAAAAGTAAATTTTAAGTCTTAAAGCTTTTTTTATTAAGAGATAAATTTTAAATATAATAAGATATTATTATTTTTATTTAATTAATAATAAAATCTAGCTTTATATTTATAATTATTTTTAATTAATTAATTATTTTTTATTTTTTAATAATTTTATTATTTATCTTATTATTTAGTTTTAATTATTTTATATACGTTATATATTAAATTTATTTCTTATAAAATAAGAAATTTAAGTATTATATCTAAATTATTATAAATAATATTATTATTATTTTTTAATATATCTTACTTATTTTAAATAATATCTTTAATATCTTAGGTAATATTTCTAATATTTAATTAAATAATTTATATATCTTTTATAAAATAAATACCTAAATTTATTAAAAATTTTAATAATTATATTATAATATTAAAACTTTTTTTATTATTTTTTTCTTTTTTATTAAAAACCTAAGGATCCTTATAAGTTTTTAATATTATTTTTATTTTTTTTATTTTAAAGGCTTTTATATTAAGTAACTTATTTAATAATAAGGCCTAAAAGTTATATTTCTATATATATTAAAGTATTTCTTCTTAGGTATAATATTTTATTTTTTTTACTAAGATTTTTCTTTTTATTATTTTTTTTTATTTTTATCATTATTTACTTAATTAATTATTTAATTATTTATTATTTTTTTATTTTATATTACTTATATATATTTTTTATTTTTATTTTCTCTTAAGCTTTTTTTCTTAGTCTTAAGTTTTTTAAAAACCTTCTTTTTATTTAATTCCTCTTTTTATTAGCTATTTTTATTTTTTATAAATTTCTTTATATAATTCCTATAAATAAATTTAATAATCTTATAGCTATTAAGTATCTTAAGTTTATAATAATTTACCTTATTATAATATTTAAAGATATAAAATAAGCTATATTATTTATATATTATTTTTATTTTTATTAATATATTATTTAATTATAAAATATTAAATCTTAATATTAAATCCTTAACCTTTAGAGAGGTCTTTCTTAACTTATAGATATTTTTCTTATTTTACTTTTTTATAACTTATATTTTAAATATATTAATTTTTTATTATAATATTTTTATATCTTTATTTTTCCTTTTAAGGATCCTAACCCTTATAAAAATTAAGTCTTTAATTATTAATACTTTATTTTACTTAATTAATTATTAAATAAAAATATTAATTTCTAAAGAATATAATATATATATATAATAAGTATATTAAATAAGTAAATATATTAAAAATCTTAGTTTTTTAAATAAAAATCCTAATAAGAATATTATAAATTATTTAATTAATTAAAATTACTTATTATATTTTTCCTTAGATATCTTAATTATTACTTAATAGGTCCTTATATTATATCTTAGCTTATTATAGATATTATAATATTAAATACCTAGTTATATTAACCTCCCTTAATTATTATTCCTTAATAATTTAGCTATTACTTATATATTAATATTTATTTAATTAATTACTTCTTTTCCTTTTTTTATTATTATAACCCCTTTTTTTTATAATTAAGTCCTTTTTACCCTTTATTATTAACTAAGTATTTTATTTACTTCCTAAAAGTCTTTATTCTGAATAGCTAATAAGGTAACTTAATATATAATTACCTTTATTCTCTTCTTAAGAGACCTTAAGGCATTAAGAATTAACTCTAGGGAGCTACTTTAATATCTTTTAATTTATCTTTTAAGGTATTTAGACTAAGATCTAGCCTTAAGTATAATCCTTAGGGTCCTTAAGACCTAAGAGGTTAAGGGCTTAGCTCTCTTCTTAATAGGTATTAGAGTCTATAGCTATATATTAAGCTTTAAGACTATAGTTTTTAGGTTAAGAAGAATAAAGCTAGCTCTTTTAAAAGCCCTCTTAATATTTCTTTTTATTATAATAGCCTTATATATAATATAAAAGGCTAAAAAGAACTTAGTCTTTAAAATATAAGTTATAAAGGATTTAATTAATATTTTATTTCTTATTTATAAGCTTTTTTAAGTATATTAAAGTATTTAATATTAAGAGGCTAAAATAAATAAGATAAATAAAATAATATATAAAATTAAATAATTTTTTTTTTTTTATAATATTTCTTAAATTTAATAAATTAATAACTTTTATAATTATTAAAAATTAAAAAATAATAAAAATTAATTAATTAATTAATTATATATTAATTAAAATATTTAAATTACTTAAGATTAATCTTATTATTAATTTAGTTATTTTAAGTTATTATAATTATTTAATTACTTAAGAGATTATTATCTTAATATTAATTAATAAGATAATATTAGCTTATACTAATAATAAATAATTAAATTACCTAGCCTTTTATATTAATTATTTAAATAATTATAATTTATTCCTAGTTTTTAGGCTATATTAATTTTAGCTTTAAATACCTTTCTAAGCTTATAATAATTATTTTATTTATAATTATACTTATAAGAAAGCCTATCTTATTAAAGTTATAAATATTATTTAATTAAATATTATACTTTATAATTATATTTGCTATAAGCTTAAATTAATTATAAATAATAATTAGATTTTTATATTTAGCTTTTTAGTAATTATATTTCTAAAAAAAATATATATTAAGCTCTAAATATTACTTAATAAAGTTATAAGCCTAATATATATTAATTAATAATATATTATAATTAATAAATAATTAATTAGTTATATTTTTAATATTATAAAGCTAGGGCGAAAATCCTCGCAAATCTAGGTTAAGAATAAAGTAAATAAGGATCTCTTCCTCTAGATCTAATAATTTATATAAATTAGGGATAAAATTATATTAAGATTAAATATTATTCTAATAGTAATATAGGGTATAATAGCTAACTTAATAGGCCCTTATACTTAATTAGAGCTTTAAACTTAGGTTATTTTAAAGGGCCTAAAGTATAAGAAATAATCTAGCCTTATAATTACTAGATAATATATTAGATAATTAGGAATTAATTAATTAAATAAAGAAAATAAAGGTTAAGGGATTTTTAGTATACTTGCTTATCTAGTATACTTGCTATATATATATATTATTAGTTTTTACCTATAGATAAAATAAAAGGGAAAATATCTATATAGCGCTTTTATAGCTATTTTATTAATAAATAGCGCTTTTTCTAAGTTATTATATTATCTTAGCTTTTTTGTTTTTTTTAGCTTTTTTAAGGCTATAGAAATTAAGTAATACTTTCTCTTATTAATATTATTAGCTTTAGGGTTATATAGGAATATAATAATATATAAAACTTTTAATTCCTTAAGTAAAAATAAAAATTTTTTCTTAAATTTAAGTTTATTATTTATAATTATAATAGAAATTATATTAAATTAATAAATAAAGTTAATTATAAAGTACCTTAGTGCTTTAGCTATAATCTTTTTTAGAGGAATTATTTTTATTTATTTTATTATATTATATCTTACCTCTATAAGGTATTTAAAACCTTTAGTCTAATAATATATACTAATAATTAAAATAAACCTTAGCTATAAGATTAAATAATTTAATATATTAAATAATCTCTAATAGCCTCTAAGGAGTATAAGCTTAATAAGTAAGATAATATTATATTACCTTAGAGATCTAGTTTTATATATTATTCTAGAAATATCTCTTTTTTATAAGGTTATAAGTTATTTCTTTACCTTTATAGCTATTAATAAAATAATATAATTTAATTAATTTCTTTTATATCTCTAGGTTATTTATTATTAATAAGAGTAAATTATATTTTTATTTTAATTATTTTTATAAATATTATTTTTAAATAAAAAAAAATTTTTTTTTTTAAATTATTATTATTATAAATAAATTAAACCCTTAGGCTTCTTAAAAGTATATAAATATTTAGTTATATCCTTATACTCCTAAGAATAGATATTATTTAAGATATTAGGTTCTCTCTTAATATAAATTATATTAAGGTAAAAATTAATAAAATCCTTAATATCCCCTTTAACTTATATATCTAATTAATTAAATAATCTTATATACTTTTATAATAATCTATTAGCTATATAGTTTTTTTTTTAGGTATATATCTAATTATAAAATTAAAAAAAAAAATATAATTAATTTATCTTAAGATAAAAAAACTAAGTATATTATTTACTTTACTATTAATTTAATAAACTAATATTTATAAATTAATTTTAAAAATAAAAAGAATATTATAAATTATACTTTTAAGGTAGTAAAAGGCATAGAGGATTACCTTATATTTTCTTTTTATTATATTATACTTAGTTTTAGCTAGGTTTTATAATTTAGATTTAAATTAAATTAGTTTTTATTTCTCTTTAATTACTTATATTTAAATATACTTTTAGCTTAATAGGCTTATATTAATTATAAAGATTATTTTCTTAGCTTTCTTAAAGTAATTAAAAGTAATAAAAATTAATAAAGTTATAATCTTTTTTTTTAATATTTTTATAGCTTTTTTTTAATTTAATCCCTAAATAAACTTAATATCTTTTTTTAATAAATCTATTAAGGCTTTTATAATCTAAGTAAATTATTTAATTTATTAGTAATAATATCTTATAATACTAAGAAAGGATTTTATTTCTTTTATATTAAGATAAATCTTTTATTTTAAAATTTTTATAATTTTTTTCTTTTTTAGCTTTTTTTTTATAAGTCTTATAGAAATAATTAGTAATTATTATTATTTTTTTATAAAATTAAGACTTTTAGCCTATAATTATATAGCCTAATAGCTTAATATTTATTAATATTTTATTAAGATTAATTAAATACTTTAAAATAAAGTAATATACCCTTAGTATTACTTTTTTCTTATTATAATTTATTATAGGTTTTTTAATATAAATATTATTTAAAAAGAATTAATAAATATTAAAGATTAGATCTTTTAAGATTTAAAAAATATTTTAAACAAACTAAGTAACTAAGTTTATAGCTCTTTACGGTAATATATATATTCTTAGTAATCTAATTAATATTATAAAATTAATTAAGTCTTTATTAATTTTTATTAGCTTTATTTAATTATATCTTAAAAAGAAATTTAA
This sequence comes from Fusarium paranaense, assembly GCA_027886155.1. Lineage (NCBI taxonomy): Eukaryota > Fungi > Ascomycota > Sordariomycetes > Hypocreales > Nectriaceae > Fusarium > Fusarium paranaense. Next base: position 59,362 of record RZGL01000109.1, on the reverse strand, counting down.
AAATAATAATATCTTATATATAATAAAATCTATAGAGAACTTATTATAGCTTAAAGGGATAAGGCTATTTTATATTATATATTTATTTATTAATATAACTAAATTAATTAATTAAAATTAATTATCTTTTTTCTAAGTAAATAAAAATAAGTTTCTATAAGGGCTATAATCTTCTCTAAGGATCTCTCTTTTTATCTAGGTTTTTAATAACTTAATAACCTCCTTCTTATACCCTTTAGGAATAAATATACCTTTTATTTATTAGGCTTTATCTTTAATTACTTTAATAATTTATAGCAATATAATTAATAAATTAAGTTTTTTATATGTTAAAAATTCTTATATAAGTATTATTTCTCTATTATATATAATCTTAAGAAATATATCTAGTTTTTTATATATAAAAGTATTATTTATTTAATTAATTAGTCCTTAGAGTTATTTTTTATAGATTTAAGCTTTTTATTTAATATCTAAGAATTTTAATATAATTTAATTATAATATTTTAATTTTTTTTATAACTTTTTTTTTATTTTTTTTTATTTTTTAGCTTTTTATTTTAAATTACTTTTTAAAGTAGATTTATTTAATAAGATATTATTTCTTAAGTAAATCTTAATATCTTTCTTTTTATAAAAAATATTAATTAAAATTTCTTTTAATTTACCTTAATTAAATAGATTTTTTTATTTTTATATTTTATATTTTTTTTTTATTTATTTTCTAATTAAATAATTTATATCCTTAAGGGCTATATAATATTACTTAGTTATTTTTACTTTAATAATATTAATTACTTTTTCTTTTAATTCTTAGCTTAATTATTATAATAATATTAAAATATTATTTAGTTTTAAATCGCTTTTTTAATTAACTTTAAGTTTAAAAAGAAAATTAATATTTATTTTAATAATATATTATTATTTATATTATAAGTTAATACTTTTTATGTAATAAAATTAGCTATTAGGGTAATTACTTATATATTACTTAGCTAATATCTAAGAAATATAAAATTATCTCTTATTAAATAATTAAATAATACTCTTATTAAATAAATAAATAATATACTAAGAATAAAAAGAATTAAGATTTTATTAAAAGGCATTATATATATCCTCTATTAGATCTATATATTACCTAGGTATAATTAAATAATTACTTAGTTAAATATAATAATCTAATCTTAAGAGAAAGATATTATAAAGCCTTTTATTTTTATAATATTAAGATTATAGGCTTTTATAAGTTCTTTTAGGATTATATTCCCTTTAGAGCTAATATTTATTATAGCTTTTATTATTTTACCTTTTATATTATTAAGTTAAATTAAAATCTAAGGTAATTCTTATAATTATATAATTATTTTACTTTAACCCCTTAGTATTAGTTTAATAATATTAATTATTTAATTAGCTATTTTATTATAGTCTATAATAGTTTTAGTTTCCCTTAAGGCCTCTATAATATCTCTTTATATTTCTATAATCTTAGTTATTTCTTAGCTTATTTTTATATTAATTATTATAATATAATTACTAAGCTAAAGGTCCTTAGTATTATTATTAGCTTATTTAGTTTAAGGCTTATTATTAATAAAAATTATATTTATCTTAGCTTTTTTATTAATTTTAGCCTAATAGGCTTTTTTTTAATCTTATTTATTAACTTAGATTATATTTATACCCTAAGGCTTTTAATTAAATAGTTTTTATATTTCCCTAATAATATATAAGACTAGTTTAATATAAGTAATTTATTTAATATTATTAATAATATCTTAATAATCTTTAGCTATTTCTCTTTTAAGCTATAATAATAATATAAAAAGCTTATTAGTAATAATAGAAATCTTCTTAGTTTAATATTTATTTCTTAATTTTTATAAAATAAAGACTTATTTCTTCTTAAGTATCTAAAACTTATAATTCTTTTTTTTATTAATTACTATAAGTTTTTTTACTAAGGTAGATTTCTAAATTCGCTATATTATTTCTTAGACCTTAATAATATTTTTAATATAAACTCTTTTTTTTATATTTATATTAATAATAATAATAATTATAATAAATAC
>RZGL01000109.1:3794-57178 GCA_027886155.1 Fusarium paranaense | reverse complement strand
TATTAATAATAATAATAATTATAATAAATACTTAAGGTATTTTTAATTAATTTAAGGGTAAAGGGTTTTTATTAACTAAGATTATATTAATAATAATCCCTAGTAATAACTTCTAATTATCTAAGATATCTTAATTACCCTTTATAATATCTATAAGTAATTAATTAAATCCTTTAAGAGATTTATATTATAATTAATAAAGGCTTATAGCTTTAGGGTTTTTTTATATAAAATTATTAATTATTATATCCTTTTATTATATTAATTTAAAGTTAATTTTAGTATAATTATATTATTTTATTTATCTAATTAAGTAAAATATATCTAATTTTAAGAAGTAATTTAGCTAATTATAAATTAGTTTCTTAATTTTAAATTTCCTAAAGATATAAATTAGATTTCATAATAATATTTTATTACTTCTTTTAAGAAAAGTAGCTTTACCTTAGGGTTTATAGCTTATAATTTTATTATTTTTATTATAAGTAAGCTTAAAATAATTATTTAAAATATAATTTCTCTTAATATAATATTAATATATTAAGTTATTTTAATAAAGGCTTTACTTAGACTTATATATTATATTTATATAGAAATTCTAATAGTCTTATATTTAATTAATTAATATAATATTTATCTTAAAGCGCTAAGGTATTCTTAAGGTTATTTATTTATTATATTTCTTTTTAATAATCTATATAAGCTAGAGTTATAATTCTTAACTTTTTATAATATTAATTATAAGTTAATTTAATTATATAATTAATTAGTTTATATTTAAGCTAAAAAGCTCTTTAAGATTTTTTTTAAGGATCTTTAAGGCTTTTATTATTTTTACTAAGAGGCTTAGGCTCCTTAGAGGGATTAAGGCCTAAGTAACTTAATAAGTATTATCTTTAGTCTAAGGGCAATAAGTTTTTTTAATTTTAATCTTATTATTATAATATTATTTAATTATTTATGTAAGTTTATAATACTTTATAGCTATAACATTATAGATATTTTTATTATATTTCTTATAGATATTTTTAATAATTTCTTTTAAAAGCGCTTTATAAATAGCCTAAGACTAGGCCTTAGATTTCTTTTAATTACTATTAATTTACTTAAAGAGATATTAATATTTATTTAATTATTTAATAATAATATAAAAATCTACCTTTAATTAAGTCTTATTAAGTATTTCTAGTTTTTTCTTAATAATCTTAAATTAATTAAAGTCTTTATTTATAAAAGATTCTTTTAGATTCTCTTAAATAATTATTTATTTAAGCCTATTTATAGCCTATTAGACCTTTTTTTTAATCTCTAGGTTAAAATATAATTTAAAAAGTACTTTTTTTTTATCTTTAGGGATATTTATAAGGTTAACTTATTAATTAAAGACTTAGAGGTATTTAATTATATTTTTCCCTTTAAATAAAAAAAAAGAGTTAAGTAAAATAATAAAAAAAGGACTAATTAATCCTTTAGTTAAGAGTTATATTAAAAGCTTAGTAACCTTATTATTACTTTTAGTAGCTTTATTGCTTTTTATTTTTATATTTTAGCTAATATTAGATTTATACCTATAGTTAATAAGTTTATTATTTTAAGTTATTTTTATAATTAAAGTAATAATAATTATAATAATAAGTATTTAATTAGATAGCTTTTAGGGGTTTAAGTCTCTTATATTTAAACCTTTATACTAGGGGGAATAAAAAGGGTTTATAATAGGTATTACTTTAAATATTATAAGAATAAAAAAAAGGGCGATTAAGGCCTTACTCTTTATAGCTACTTAGGCTAAGATTTTAATAATTAAGACCTTTTATTATTACTCTATTAAGACTCCCTCTAGTAGCTTAAATAGGGTTAAATTCCTAGTCTTATTAGGAAATAATATTTTTTATATAAGCTATAAGTTAATAATACCTCTTTTTTTTATATTTATAATAAGTAGGTTATTTTATCTCTTAATATTTACCTTTTATAAGGTATAAGAAGGGTTTATTTTAATTTTAATCTTTAAGGAGGAATTTAATTAAATAATTTTATATACCTAAGGGTTAAGGGAAAGTAAGGTTTATTTATAGTTAGCCTCTTTTATAGCTAGGTAACCTTTAGGGTTTATTTAATTTTTATTTTTATTTTCTTATAGTAATTCCTAATATCTTATATTTTTTTAGCCTAATAATAATAATTATATTTATAGTTTATTAATTAATAATATAGAAATATACTCTTTTATTTAATTAATTAGGTTATCTTTTAATAATATATCTTAGTAATTATAAATATAAGAATATTAAAAGATTCTTATATAAGGGTATTAGATTTATTAAAAAAATAAAATATATTTATTATATAAGTTAAATTTTTTAAAATATCTTTTTTTTAATAACTTTTTTAAAGAGGGATTTTATATATTTTCTTATAATCTTAATATTATATAAAATAATAAGGGTAATTAATTAATTAATAATAATAATAATTATATTAAAAAAAAAAGCTTAAAGCTTTTTTTTCTTAACCTAATTAGTAAAGAAGATATTAATAACTAGAGGTAGCTACTTCTTATAAGATAGTAAGCCTTAATGGCTAGATTAGGGTGAAATCGTAGATTAAAGGTAGGTCTCTATTATATATAAGACTTTAACTTACTAAGCCTTCTATGGTGGCTTGGCTATAGAGCTTTTAGGAGGTCTCTATATATATAATAACTAGCCGGGGTTACCCCGATTAGTCGGCGGATTTAATAGCCGCCTTATATCCTTATAATTGCCTCCCCTCTAGAGATCTTAGTCCCTAAGATCTTTAAGTAAATAAAAAAGCTTTAAATAATTCCTTTAAGTTCCTTAGTTTATAAATAAAGCCTTAATAAAAGCTCTTTATTATATTACCTTAAATATTTAAGATTAATCTTTATTTTCCTTTTATTATAATATAAATAATTAAAATACTTTATTAATCCTTTAATATTACTAGCTTTATTAAAGCTTTATTTTTATTTTAGCTTATTAATATTTACTAAATAAATAATATTTATTACTTAATATATTTTATTTTAATCTCTTTTATTATAATAATATCTTATTTTCTAATTAAGGTTTTTTTATATATTTTACTCCCTTTTAATAATATATTAGCTTTTCTTCTATAATATTTACTCTTAATACTATTACTTATATCCTTAGGCCTTATTATATATTTAATAATAATATTAGTTTTATTAATTAATAGGCTAATAATTACTTATATTTTAGCTATCTCGCTTATATCTATAAAGATACTCGCTTAATATATATTATTAATACTAATAATACTATTTATATTTATTATAATTACTATACCTAGAGATATAATACTATAAATTCTCTTAGCTAATCTATTAGCTTTATATCGCTAACCTTTAGCCTAGATTCCTAATAAGCTCCTTAGTATTACTTAGTAATACTAGAACTTTTATATTACTCTCTAAGAGCGTTACCTAAATAATACTAACCCTCCAGTAAATATTAGCTTAATAACCTCTTATATTATTATTTAGCGCTATATTATTGCCCTTAATAACTATAATATTACCTAGAATAATATTAAGGACTAATATATTAACTTAGCTAAAAATACTAATAATTAGATAATAGCTAGCTATTAGCTCGCTAAGCTTATTTTTTCCTATAAGCTTTAGTTTATTTATATCCTTATAAGCATAAGTCTTTTTTTCCCTTGCCTTATATTCCCTATTAACTTGGCGTATAGGCCTAAGTCTATACTAATAAGACTAAGATCTATAGTCTTATTAATACTACTTAGCCCGCTTATACCTATGATAATACTAAGCCTTATTCCCTCTATTACGCGCTAATTCGCCATTAATCCGCTAAGATTATAGCTATCCCTAATAAGGGGAGAGCTTATTCTTTTTATTGTGATTTACCTTAGTCGCTTATTATATATGCCCTTGCCGGTATTTTAGCTAATACTCTTACTATTACTTATATTATAGTATATACTAGTATTCCTTTTATTCCCCGTGGTATAAAGCGCCCTCTAATAATAGTAATAATAATAGTAATAATAATAATAATAGTAGTAATAATAGTGGTAATAGCTCTAGCGGTAACTCGCTATTTATTCTCCTTACTCCTAAGAGAGCTTATACTGCTTATGTTTTTACTTATAGTAAGGCTAAGACTAAGGGTAAAGGCCTAGTAAACCCTAGGCCTACTAATAATAATAGGTCTAATATTAGTCCTTTTAACCTTTAAGTAGTTATTTATAGTTATAGTTTTTATTTTTTATAATTTATATTTTATAGTTTTTAGCTTATACTTAATAATAGCTTAATAATAATTATCTTCCTATAATCCTACTAGGTTATAATTTTTATTATTTATTCTTTTTATCTAAGTCTTTTTTATAATTAATACTTTTATTTTCTTATAAATATTCTAGCTAGGTATTAATTAGTTATTATCTTATTTCTTATAATTTCTTTTTATAACTTTATAATATTTCTTAATTATTACTTTTATATTTTCTAAGTAATAATTAGGCTCCTAAGTATTATATTTTATTAACTAGCCCTTTTATTTAATAAGGTAAAATAATACTTTATTAATAAGCTTATAATTTATTATTTTTTCTACCTCTTATTTATTAGGCTTAGCCTTAAGCTTTAATAAAGCTTCTAATATTATAATATTATTTAGCTAATTATTTTATAGTTTAAGAAATAATATATAAAATATATTATATATATATTAATAGATTTCTAGTAGCTCTATAATATAGGCTTACTTACTATGCCTTATAAGGATTTTTACTCTAATAAATCTTAGGGCTAATTTAAAGTACTTAAATTTCTAGTTTTTTATAAATACTTTAATATATTATCCCTAATAATTTACCTATAGCTTATACCTTATATTATAATATTTAGATTAGGATTTTAAAATATAATATTAATAGTCCCTTATTAGCTTATATACTTAGCTAAGTATTTCTAAGCGCTTAGTAATACCCTAGATATTTATTTTTACCTCTAAGGGGATATATTTAATATACCTTAGGTAATACTTATATAATGCCTTATTAAGGGAGACCCTAATTATTAAATATTAGCTATTATTATATATAAAGGCGGCCTCTAAGAGTTATATCGCTTAATAGGCGGGCTTATCTCTTATATATACTCTTAGGTATTTCTCTAAGGTCTAATATATTTGCTTTATTTACCTATTTATCTATAAGTAATAGGCGGTTAATAATTAGCGAAGTATTACCCTTTTTTTTATTAAGTTTACTTAGAATTTACTAATAATAAGTTTATTTTTATTACTTATAATGCCCTTAGGTATATTAAAGCGGCTTTTTATATACTTATATAATAATACTACTAGGCCTATAGCCTTAAGCTTCTTTATAGTTAGAATAAATATTATATACTTTATTATATAATATATAATAACTAATATAGCATTATAGCTCTTATTATTATTATATATGCTTTTTAGTAAGCTAGTTATAAAGTTAAGACTAATTTCTTAGAATAAATATAATAAGAGTAATAATAATTAGAGTTTATTATATAGCTTATGCCTTAGTATATAGATACCTTAGTATATTAGGTAGCTCTTAATATACTTATAGATATTATTTATTATGCCTAGCTAATAGAATTTCCTTTTTATTAGGTCTAAGGTCTTTTAGGTGCTTATATATCTTACCCTTAGATTATTATAATATTAATAAAGTATCTCTAACCTTAAGGCTCTTTACTCTAAGATAACTAATTAATCTTTATATTATAATAATCTAGGTCTATTAATAATATAGCCCTTATATTTATTAATAGTCTCATATATTTTATCCTTTAGCTTTTTATATTATTAATCTTAGCTTTATAATTCCTTAATTAATACTTTAAGCTTCTTAAAGGGCAATAAAAAAAATACTATTTTGCCCTCTATAAGTTATTTTATAATAAGGCATAAGATATATTACTCCGGAATAATAACCCTAGCTATAAGTAATTCCCTAGAGACTTAACTAGAGCTCTTTACCTCTTAAGCGGTCCGCGGTATAATAGTCTCTTTTTACTTAGCCTTTTAGCGCCTAGTAGTAACTATAGATATAGTATAATAAGCGTTACTCTTCGGCGCGTGCTTATTGTAGGGGATAGGGCCCCTTATTATCGCTTTAATAGCATATATATACGCGGTTATAACTTAGGTCTTGCCCTTAAGGCCAGCGATGGTATATTAAAGCTCTAGCGGTAACTTATGCATAAGAGCTAGCTTCTTAGTTAATGTAGGGAGTATATCTTTATATAATATTTCTCCCTTTATGTAATCTAGCCGCCTTAATAGGCTATTAGTAGGGTTTTTATTCCTACAGTGGGTCTCAAAAAGTAACGACACATTTTCCCGTACCCCGCTTTTACTTCTACCTCCACTAAAATCATTACTAACTTTAATCGTTTATCACGTAGTTAATTTACGTCTAAATGGCCCTAAAAAGACATTATTCTCCTCATACGCGAACGAGGATTGTTTGGAGATATAATTTAGGCGTGTCGGCCGCCTGGATCGCGCGGGAAGAGGGTGTCTCTTGATATGTAATTTACGGTGTAGTACGAAGATATCGCGACTAAGAGAGTGCCGCGGACTAACCCAAGTGCGGTCGGCCGCGTATCATTGGAGAGAGGGAAAGAAGGAGAATTTTGAGGGTTATTGCCTAAGATCCTTATCTTCAGATACGTGAATTGATTAAGGAAGCCAGGTTGAGCTGCTATAGGGCGACTTTAATCTCATACCTACGGAAGGAAGGAATCATGTATTATAAGTCTCTTCTTTGACCTTTCCTTAGTGAAGCTAATGCTAGAAAGCGTCTATGCTTTGCACGGCGGTATGTTTATATGGCTGAGGACTTTTGGGAGAAATGGACCTTCTCTAATGAGGTTATTATCGCTTAAGGAGAGGGCTAGAGGCGTACGTAGGTTTTCTGTAAACCGGTATATATTCTTCTCATAACTGCGACTTTTCTAACTATTTCTAGCACGAGAGACTCTTCAGATAGAATATTCAGATATATATATAGCCGACAAGGCACTCATAGATGTTCTTTAGTGCTTTTAATCATCGTAGGCGCCTCCTGATGGTCCCCCTGGCTGGCGATCTAGAAAGCCCTCGAGGCGGAGTAACTGCGCAGATTATCCTCGCATGCTTATAGTAATACCTTCCCCGGATTGTGACAAGGAATAGTTACTTCCAACATGACAACGCTAGCACATTTATAGCCCACATCGTACGAGACTAGATCTATGAGTGGTATGAGAGTCAAAGGGCCAAGGTGGTAGATTGGCCGCCTTGTAGCCCGGATCTTAACCCCATAGAAAACCTATGGGCGATCCTTAAAGAGAGGATTTGCAAGTAATATCCAGAGCTCACATACATGCCCAAGACCGACGAAGCAAAGCAGGCTCTTATTGCTGCTGCGATCGAGCTGTGGGAAGAGATTGAGCCAGAAGTCATCGATAACCTAGTCTACTCAATGAAGCGAAGAATGCAGGCTGTTGTGCACGCCCACGGCTGGTATACTAAGTATTAGATACACCAAAAGATATAGCTCTCAATTATCTACAGATTAATATAGAATACGATGCAATTGGCCTTCATTTGGCTGCGCAATAAGGCGCTGAAGATATAGTCTCATTTGGTAGTAGTACTGATATAGCGGGGAAACCCGGAATATGTCGTTACTTTTTGAGACCCACTGTAGGCTAATATTAGATATTAAAATTAAAAGTAAAAAGTTTATAGACTTATCTTATTAGTTTACCTCTTAGTTCTTTTAGTAATACTTCTATGATGCCTATAAGGGCTTAGTAATTAGTAAGGATTAAGAATTTCTCTGAGAGGCCTTATAGGTAGTAACTCTAGTATTTAAGGCTATTAATTATAGCTAGTAACTCTTATTACCTTATAGCCTAGTATTACTTTATATCCTAAAGCTTCTATGACTAATAAGCAATAGGTTACTATTAGGAGTCTATTAATTAGGTAAGGATACCTAAGATTGCTTTAATTAATATATTTATTTTAACCCTAGTTAGTCTTAATAGGTCTTAATAATAGAGGATAATCGCAGAATAGAAGGTATACTTTAGGCTTTTAAAGGCATTATTAGCCTCCTTAGATTAGCTAAAGTCTCTAGTTTTTTTCTTATTTTTATTACTTTTTAGTTATTTTATTAAAGGGCTTATTATCGCTAAGTAATATATAATAAATTTCTAATAAAAGTTATAAAATCCTAAGAAGATTTATATATCTCTAAAGGAGGTTAATATTAATTATTCCTTAATTAAGTTAATATATAAGAGTTTTATCTAAATGCCCTCTTATATAATAATATATCTAAGGAACTTAATACTTTATTAATAAAAGTTATACTTAAATAGCTTTTTATAGAGCTATATTTTAGCGAGCTATTATAAAACCTCTTATAAGTAGTAGGTATATTTTTCCTTAGTCTAAGAGTATATAAGGATATTATCTATATATAAAATATAATATATATTAAGTAAATTAATAAGTAATTAATAAATATATACTTAGAAGGTAATTAATATATTTATTAATCTAAATAATATAATAATATACTTAAAATAGCTATATTTTATATAAAAAGTAGTTTTCTAGTAATCTTTTTTATTAACCTTAATCTTATAATAAGTATTATAGATATTAATCTTAGATATATATTTAGCTCCGCGGAGCCTATCTAATAAGTTACTAATAAGTAAAAAGGCATAGTAATTCTTAATTATTACCTTATTTAACCCTCTATAATCTATATAAAGCCTTAGCCCCTTATTCTTCTTAGGGATAAAGAATATTAAGGCTCTTATTTTACTTATAAAGTATTATATATACCTATTTACTAGGTTCTCTATAATATACTCCCTAAGGGCCTAGTATTATATCTTATTTATAGGGTATAATAGACTATATAGGAGTTCTTTACCCTTAATTAGGTTAATCTTATATATAGCCTCTATAAGTATTAATATATTTTTTGCTACTTACTTATTAAAAAACCCTTTTAGTCCTTTAAGTTCTAAGGAGAGCTCCTTAGGTATTTCTATAAGTATACCTATTTTATCCTTAAGTGCTTATTAGGTAATTTCTTTTAATATAAAAAACGCTATAATATATAATATATATATTTTTTCCTTATTTTTAATAATTTCCTAAGTAAAAAATATTAAATTAATAGTAATAATTATAATATAATATTATTTATTAATAATATAATTAATTATTATATTTTCTTATCTTATTAATAATTATAATAAGATAATATTATATAAATTATCTTTAAACTCTAACCTAGCTAATACTTATTATACTTTTTATAATTTACCGCATAAATTAATAAAAAAAAAAGTTAATTAATAGGTATTTCCTAGGTATACCCTTTCTTTTCTAAAGGACTTAAGCCTAGGGGCTATATAGTCTCTTACTAGCTTAAGGCTAAGCTTTTATATAAGCTTTATATTAATAATATTAATCTCTATATTAGTATTTATAAGGACCTTAATTTCTTTTTTAGCTATACCTTAGAGAATTAATATAAAGGCTATAATTACTTTTCTAATTAGTACCTATTTTTATATAAGTAGGGATAAAGGTTTAGGTTTAACCTTTATCCTCTCTAATTTTCTAATAAATTAAGCTTTTAGGCTTTAACTTTATTAACCTTTACTAATAGCCTACCTCTATTTCTAAGGTAGGTTTAGTTTATAAGGAGGTTATTACTATTAGTATATATCTTAGCATAATATACTTAGGTCTTATAGCCTAGATGGCTATACTTGGCGTACTTTGGCGGCGGCTTATTTCCTCCCTTTCCCTGGTATAGCGCCGATATAGGTATGCTTAAACTACTTATATTATAGTAACTTTATTTTAATATAAGGCATAAGGGATACTTAGTAAAGGAATATCCTCTAAAGCTTCCTCTATAGCTTAAGCCGCTAAGGGAATAATACCTCTTGCCTAATTATTTAGTATTATCTTAGAGTTATTTCCTCTTAGGATAGCTATTCTAATTAGTAATCTAAATCTAGAGATATTTAGCTTCCTATATAATATAATAAGCCCTTTATAGAAGGTATTTTTACCTCTTAAGCTCTTTTTTTATTTTATTATATAGGTTATAAAAGAAATAATAGGCTATAGCCTTATTATCTTTTTATTCTTCTAGTAAGCTCTTATAGAGTATATATTAATAGGTAAAATATTATATTAGTACCTTATTAGGCTTTTAGCTTATAGTTATAAGTTAATCTCTTACCTACCTTTCTTAGAGCTTTAGGTTAATATATTATTTCCGCATAAATACCTTAAACTCTTTCTATATAAGATCTTCTACTAAGCCTATAGCATAATTACGCTAATTAGTCTATAATAGGTAGGCAAGTTTATTTATTGCTTATTTAATTTATTGCTTTAGTATTATTTCTATACAAAGTTAATTACTTATATTAATTGCCTTAAGCTAGTTATTAATATTAATAGTAGTGGCCTCTCAGGTTAGGGTCTTATAGTTATATCTAGGTAGCCTCTTATAGTCCCTTAGCTAGTTATTAGCTGGTTAGTCTATAAGGTACTCTAAAATCTTTAATAAAAGGTTCTCTTATTTTTTTTTCTCTACTTATCTCTTTTGCCTTTATTCTTTGCGCTTATAGCTTTTTTTTAACTTATTTAATAAGGTTAAGGCCAAAGATAAGGATAAAAAAAAGGTTATTAAGGTTAACCTTTATCTTCTTATTAGTGAGATATCTCTCTTTATATAAGATTTTATTAATTATAGTAGTTTTAATATTTATTACTAGCTTATATTAAGGAGGTTTATAATATTTACCTTATTTATCGGGGATAGGCCGCTATAAGGTTAGCCTATAGAGGGTAGTAGATTATAATATCCTTTAATCTCCTAGATTAGCTCTTTAAGGTCTTTTAAGTTAAGAAGGTTTAACGGGGTATTTCTTAGATTACCCTTAGCAATAGCCCGCGGAATAGATAACTATCCCGGGGAGTAATAGGGTTCTCTTAACCTTTTTATCTCGATTTCGCGCTAATTATCTATTAAGAAGAAGTTAAAGAATTATAAGATAGTAGGCCTTAATAGCTAGATTAGGGTAAAATTATAGATTAAAGGTAGGTCTTTATTATATATAAGACTTTAACTTACTAAGCCTTTTATAGTGGCTCGGCTATAGAGCTTTTAGGACATCTCTGCGCATGTGATGACTAGCCGGGGTTACCCTAATTGGTCGGCGGATTCAATGGCCGCCCCATATCCTTATACTTCTAGCACTTTTTCTATATATAGGAAATTACCTAATAGCCTAAAACAGCTTAGCACCTATTTCCCCTAACTCAGTAGCAACCTTAATATAAAAATAACCTTATATTATAAGGAAACCTACTTATAATATAAATAATAAGAAAAGGATTTAACTTCCTTACTTACTAAGGAAATATTATTAATAAGAAATAATATAAAGGAATCTAACTATATCTTAGGAAAGATTATAAACCTATTAATAAGGTCTTATAAGAATATGCTAATTATATTAAGCGAGGAGACCTTAATAAGGTCTACTTAGAACCCTAATAGGAAAACTATACCTATTAAGATAAAAGAGATAAAATAATAAAATAAAGCTATTAAGAATAGATTAATAGCTAAATAAATAACTATAACTATAAAGAATATATAAATAATAAATATAAGTTTAATTGCCTTAGCTATATTATTAAAAAGTTAAAAAACTAAATATCTTATTTAGTATAGGGTAATAGATAGATAAATATAGGAAGAAATTACCCTAAAAGGCCCTTTACTCTATAAATAAAATATATAAGTAATAATACCTAGAACTAAAAGTATAAGTTAAGGGAGAATAATTAAATATTTTAATAAATAGTAAAGCTAAGTAAAATTACTTTAGCTTAATAATAGTAAATAAGCTTAAATTATTATAAAAGTAAAAATAAGCACCCTATATAATTATTAACTTAAAAAAAACCCTTTTAATTATAATAATAAAGTTATTTAATATAAGATTAATTACCTTAAGGTCTTTATAAAAAGAAAAAACTAAGGGATTTTATTTAATATAATACTAAATAAGTATTATAACTTTATGCTTAGGTACTTATAGTTATAATACTATAACTTATATTTTAAGTAGAGAATTAGCTAAGTATTCTCTTTTAATAATAAAATATCTATTATAATAACTTAGAATATAATATAAGATCTTAAATTTTATTAAAAATATCAAAGAAATTAAAAAGAAATAAACCTAAGATATTTCTTTACTTAAAGAAATATAATATAAATAGTATAATAAATAGAAATAATAAAACTAATAAATAATTATATATAATATAAAATAATTCTATAAACTTAAAGAAAACCTAAAATAAGTTAAAAAGATATTAAAAGAAAAATAACTTAAAAATATTTTATTATAATATTATATTTATAAGAAACTCTTTATAAAAGAACTTAAGATAAGATTACTTAAATATATATATTATAACCTAGAAATTAAATTTATAAATAAGAAATAACTTAATTTTAATAAACTTTACTTACTTAATAAGATATAATTACTAATATTAAAGAAATATATTAAAGATATATTATAAAAAGGATATATTAAAAAAAGGATATTACTTATTAAATACTTTATTATATTTATTTTTAAAAAAAAATAAAAAACTCTAATTTTATATTAATTTTAAAATACTTAATATTATTATAATTAAGGACTATATATTATTATTACTTATTAATAAGTTAAAGGATTAATTATTTAAGATAAAATATTTTATTATAATTAACCTTAAAGAAGCCTATAACCTTATTTATATTAAGAAAAGATATAAATAAAAAATTATTTTTTATATTAATTATAAATTATTTAAGTACTTTATTATACCTTTTAGACTTATTAATATATTTATTATATTTTAATAAATAATTAATAATATACTATAAGAATATCTAGATATATTTATTATATATTACCTAAATAATATTTTTATTTTCTTTAAAATAAAGGAAGAATATATAAAATATATTTATAAAGTATTATAAATATTATAAATTACTAAGTTATTAATAAAACCTAAGAAAAATGAATTCTATGCCTTAAAAGTAAAAATTCCTTAAATATATTATTTCTTATAATAAGATATATATAAACCTTAAGGAAGTCTTAGTAATTAAAAAATAAAAAAAACTAATAAATATTAAAGAAATATAAGCCTTTTTTAATTTTATAAATTATTATTATAAGTTTCTTAAATAATTTAAAAAGATTACTATATTATTAATTAACCTTATAAAAAAAGATAAATTATTTATATTTAATATTAGAGCTAAAAAAGCCTTTAATAAAATTAAGGGATTTATCTTAAGTAAATTAATACTTAAAATATTTAATCTATCTTAATAAATTAAACTTAAAATAAATACCTTAGACTTTATATTAAGCGCCTAAATTAAATAATAAAATAATAAAGGATTTTTATATCTTATTATATTTTATTCTTATGAGCTATATAGAATAAAACTTAATTACCTTATTTATAATAAAAAATTCCTTATAATAATTAATACCTTTAAGAAATTCTAATATTACCTCCTTAGGAGTAAATACTAGATTAAGATATATATAGACTATAAGAATATAACTAACTTTGCGAGAACCTAAGAACTTAATAAATAATAACTATAATATATTAAATACCTCTTAGAATTTAATTATATTATTATTTATATTAAAGAAATAAAAAATAATACGGCTAATATTATTAATTAATAACTTAATCTTAATATTAGAAAGGTTAAAATAAAGAAATAATTTATATAATTTATATAAGAAAGATACCTTAAATAATAAATAATTACTTATCTTACGTAATAAATACTTTTATATTACTTAATAAATAAATAAAAAAAATAAAATTATTATTAATATTATTATTAAAAAACTTAGGAGACTTATAATCTAATAAGTAGACTAAGTAAGAAGCTAATAAGAGATAATTATATATTAAACATATATCTTTATATTATAGAAATATATAAAAGAATTTATTAAATATTATTATTAGACTATAAAATATAATAAAAAACTTAATAATAGAGACTTCTAGGAAATAATATATAGGTATTTTAATTAGGAAGACCTTAGCATAGAACTAAGTAGCTATATATATTATAAAACCTACTAAGAAAACTAATAGCTAACCTAGTAGAGAATAGCTATAAATACTAGGTAGAATAATAAGCTAATATCCCTGCTAGAATATAACTAGCTTATTTAGAGATATAAGGACTAGATTATTAATTTTATAAACTATATATAGGGCTATAACTAAAGGGAAGATAGACTTTTTATATTCTAAGGAAGAATTATTATCCCTAATAAAGTATTTAAATTAATCTTTAAATATTACTATAACTTATTTCCCTATAATAAAAATTACTAGCTAATATTTAAATAAATAAACTATATTTATAGTAACTACTAATTTAAATAAAAGATTAAATAATAAATATAAAACTATATAATATATTACCTTAATATTAAACCTATAATTTATAAATAGTCTAGAATTATAAGAATATTATATTAGATTAATAAAGCTACCTATATAATAAAATAAGATAATTTATTATTAAAGTAAATCTAATAATATAATAAATAACTCCTAGATAATAAAAAAATAAATAAATAATAAATCCTAAATAAGTTATAATATAACCTTATATATAAAATATATAAATATTAATTATATAATTATTAAAAAATTAATAAAACCCTAAAATAAATTAAAATAATATTTATTTTCCCTAATATAAAGAAAATTATTTTAATAACTATTAACTAATATAACTTTTATATAAAAACTAAGATATAATGCTATAAACCCTATAGGAAGCTATAATTACTTAGTTATAAAATAACTATAGGATTTAATTATTATAGATTTTATTACTAAATTACCCCTATTAGAAAAACTAGTTATTAAAAACTTTTATAATAATATTTTTAATATTATAAATAAACTTATAAAATTTTCTTATTTTATACCCTATAAAGAATTAATAATAATTAAAGAATTTACTTATTTATTTTATTTTTATATTATTAAAATATATAATATATTACTTAAGATTATTATAAATTAAGAATTATTATTTACTTTAAAATTCTAATAAAGCCTAATAAGATACTTAGGAATTAACTATAAGCTCTTTATTAAATACTAAAATAATACCTTTAATACTATATTAATTATAAATAAACTAACTAAGTTAAGAAGCTATTAGCTATATAGCTAGCTTATATTATAGCTATAAATAAAAATATATAGATTATATTAGCTTATACTAATTTTAGATTTATATTAAATATATATTAATAAATATAAGATATTATTATTAATCTTAAAGCTATTTTTATTAATAATTAATTAAAAAATCTATATAAAAAAATATAAATATAACTTAAGTTTATTAGAAATAAAATAATAAATTATATTAATAAAAAAAAAATTAAGAGATTAACTTTCTTAGAGAGGGATATAATTTACCTTATAATAAAAAATATTAAAATAAAATAATAAAATAAAAAACTTAATTATAAATATATTAAAATATATAAAATTAAGTAAAAAATCTTAAAATATAACTATAAACTAAACTTATTACCTAAGGTTAAGCTTTATTTAATATTTTATATTTCTCTATTTAAATTAATATAAAATATTATTTAAGTTAAAACTAATAATAAACTAGAAGCTAAAATTAATAAATTAAAAAAATATATTATAAAAGCTATCTTTAATATAAATAAAATTAATAATAAAATAATATATTTTATTAAATAAAAAAATTATTTAAGCTTAGAAAAATATAAGAATTACTAAAATACCTTATAGGTATATAATACCTCTTAAAGGACTTTTATTAATAATACTAATAAGAGAAAAAAACTTAAAACTAATAGTATTCTAATTAATAATATTTATAATACCTATAAATTACGCTACGAATATAGCTTTTAATTCTATTTTTTTTATTATCTCTAACTTATCTAATAATTAAAAGCCCTAAGAAGCTATTTTTATGCCTTTAGTCTATAATTAATACTTTTAATAATAAAAATAAGTTAATTAAGTAAGAACCTTATTTATTCTCGCTTAAGCCTCCTAAGCCTTATATTATAAATAAAAAAAATCCTTTTTAATATATTTCTCCTTAGAATTAAAATAATCTAATTCTTAGATAATTTAAGTTATTAAGACCCTAGTAAGTAAAAAAACTAAAAAAAAAATAATAAAACCCTAAGGGAATATATACAAGTATTAGATATATTTTTTAATATATTATATAAGTAGCCCTAATAGGTATATTTATTATGATATTTAGACTTCTTAGGTAAGGCTATATAATAAAGACCCTATAAATAATAAAATAAATATAATATAATTTTAAAACCTAAGTAATTAATAATACTATTTAGTTTAATAATAGCTAAATACTTTTTAAAAAAAGAATAATTAGATATAATTAGTAAAAAGATAATTATAGGTTTAAGTTAAAATATATTAATAATAGACCTAGGGTTATAGGTATAGCCTTAAGGATAAGATTAAGAGAGGGGAGATATTATATTATAGCTAATATATCCTGCGGGTATATAATTAAAAAGGGGGCCTATTATGCCGACTAATTATTATAAGATTAACTTAGATTATACTAAGCTATTATAATCCCTCTATAATCCTTAGTAGGCTTATAATTAGATTATAATTAATGCCCTATAAGCTATTATAATCTAACTTAAGCGCCTTAGTATATAAAATATATATATTATACTTTCTTATATAGTAGCTACCTTAGCTATTAATATAACTTAGTTATACTTAATACCTTTAAGTATATTATTAGATATAACTTATACCCTCTGCCTTAGGGTATGCCTCTTAATCCTCTGCTAATATAAACCCAGCACGGCCGGTTTATCCCTTAGGAAACACCCTCTCATTATATAATTCCACTGCCTATTTACCTCCTATCTCTATTACCTACCCTATAGTCTTTAAAGACTATATTTCCTCCATTTTTCAGTCTTTTATACTTTTTAACTATAAGTTATACCTATAGATTAGTTAGATTTATAAATTAAATATAATTATAATTAATACTATAATATTAATACTAAGAGTAATTAATAAGTTAATTAGTTAAGAGGCTTATAAGTGTTATTATATATATAATAAATATATATTAAGTTATAATATTTTATGCTTTTATTATAAGATATATATTTATTATTCTAACCTTCTTTTTAATAGCATTACTATCCAACCTTCTTTCTTATAGCTTAGTTAGCTAACCTTCTAATAGTCTAATTAACAGACCATCTAGCGGCATAGTTACCTAGCCTTCCTTCTAGCGGCCCAGCTGTCTAATCTTCCTAGGGCCCGGGCAACGGCCTAGCTAACAGACCTTCTAACAACCGAGCCAGCAGACCTTCCTAAGGCCCGGGGCAACAGACCTTTCCTTAGCTGTAGCCACAGTAGCTGCGCTTTAATTACCTTTAGAGCGGTTATCAAAGGACAACCAGTCATCCAAAGCCATAGCTAGCTTATGCGCGCAGGCGCGGCAAATAGTATTATATAGAATAGTTATCCTAGGACGAGAAGTAGGTGGGGTTGTCTTTGGCTGACCGGGGAATCAGGGTTGGGGAATTGCAGTGTATATGTAACTCTGCGACTAGAGATTACGTTTATCCTGACTCGGATCACAAAGAGCTTTCAGCTGTCATGGAGACCTGCACCATATCCCACCTCGCCAGCCACAGAGATTCGAAACTTAAGACCCTATTAAATAGCCTGCTCCCTTTGAAGGACTGAGAACACAAACACTTGACAGTCGGAGACGTTATGGATATTGGTATCTGTACTCAGCGGTGATTTTTATTAGCTTATTTTTCTGTTTACCTCGCTTGAGGAACAGGTCAGGTATGAGAAAACGCCGCCGCATTTGAAAGCGTTTATCTCATCGGCGCCTTCCAGCTGGCAGGATTCAGGAATGTCGTATGTACACTTTGGGAGGTCGATAATGAGTAAAGCATGTCGATGGCGAGATTTTTCTCCCAATTCATCAAAGAGAATGGGCTGCAAGATGAGTCTTTAGCTCCACAGCATCCCGGATTGTGTCTTGAGACAGGAATAAAATAAAACTATCCCACAAGTCTTGCAATCATGCCAAACAAGCTGTCTCCTGAGGAGCCCTTTCACAGCTATGTTTAGATAAAATGTGGGTTGGTTGGTTAAGACGCCTCCGGAACATCTATAATAATAATTACTCCGGTTGCCAGGCTAACTGGTAGATTTAGTAGTCGAAATCCGGCATAGGTCGAGCGGGGTTAGGGCAGATGGTGGAGGTGGGTGACGCTATCTAAGTCGGAATAATATCGATTGCGATCCTCCGAAAAAAAATCATGGGTCTTTGAGCAGAAAGACAGACATTAAGATCGGCATAGACAAGATGCTGGTATTGCAAGGATGTCTTTTAGTAGTCCACGTACCCTAGACTTGGATCTCGATTGCTCCTGGAAGAATCTAAAATACTAGTCCCTGTTGTTTCCCCGCATTGTGTATCTCTGGGGTACCGAATGCTGATAAATCCGGGGTAACTAGCTCTAGAGGCACCGTCGATTTCTCCGGCACCTTAGTAATATGGAAGGCATGATGGGAACTAAGAAAGCCAGTTCAAGGGGGGGTACGATATCAAAGCCCACCTAATAGTCAGCTAGTTACGTTATTTAAGACCAGTTTAGAATTTCAAACATCAAATCCAGCTACCATCTTTACTAGAAGTAATTCAGCTGGTTGACATCAAGCGAGTTATTTATAATGGTACCATCTTCTCCCTGGGTAAGTGAACTTTATTATATCAAAATCGCCCAGCCTATGAACTAACCTACAATTGCGTCGTGTTAGAGTTGGCCGCTGTCTTGGCGAATCCCCATTCTCCTCAATGTCAGCTTCTATAACCTCCTAGGGAATATGTACGCTTCTGGGGTGTCCCCCCTTTTCGAGCTTATTATCAAAGACTTCCATTGCACCCAACAGCAAGCATCCGAGCTCACAACATACGTCTTGTTAACTCTCGGTCTCTCTGTAAGTTTCTATTCAAAGTTCCTTATTTAGATTGCCTACTTTAATTTTCTACATTACCGTCTGCTATAGTCACCGTCTGTTTCCTGACTGGCTTCTTCTTGCAAGCACATAATCTAATTTTAATCTGATAGAACCTCTTCGCTCTTCCACTAGCATCACTCATCGGCAAACGGTATACGATGTTACTCTCACTGGTCTTGTTTCTCGCTATAAACATATGGTCCGGAGAAGCGCCATCATATAACTCCTTACTGGTCTCCCGGATCTTGGGAGGTCTCGCAGGCGGGCTGATTGAGGCCCTGGGGCCTACCATTGTCGCAGAAACATTCCCAAAACATCAATGGGCTAGGGCAATGGTTGTCTATGTTGGGTTTCTTGCAGCTGGCTCGGCTCTTGGACCCATCATTGCCGGTGCTGTTGCGCATGGCGTGGGTGATTGGAGATGGTATCAGCGGATCTTGGCGATTTCTATTGCCGTCAATCTTCTTGGATCCATCTTCATGCTTCCAGAAACAACACACGACTCGATGGGTATGAGTGGACCAGCCATGGTAGAAGATGGCGATACAGATTCCAAGGCGGAGGCCACAGCCAATGAGTTTGCGTCAGGCTCTGGACAAGAGCCCAATCCTCCCGATGATGGTTCTCTATCTCAAACTCTTAGGAAGGAGTGGGTCAAGAGATCCTTTTCGGCCCATTATGTCACGATGGATTGGAAGGCGGCTTTGCTTGCATTTGTCAGACCACTGCAACTTATCGCTCTCCCGCAGGTCGTGGTCACGACTCTCGTCTTCGGCTTGACGATTGGCTGGACTGTGATTATCGCTGTCGTCTTGGCTGTGGTATACGCACCACCTCCGTTGCTCTGGAGCTCCTTGCATGTTGGACTTCTCAGTCTCGCGCCCTTGACGGGGCTTCTCATCGGGCTCCCCGTCGGCGGGGCTTTGGCCGACATGTTGTTCAACAGACACGACAAGAAATCCCAAGAAGTGCACGACCCAGCCGTTAGATTACCAGCCGTAATAATTGGTGGATTGGTGAGCCCTGCAGGCTGCCTCGTACTCGGTTATGGGCTACAGCATCCTCATACTTGGATCCAAGTCTGCGTCGGATGGGCTATGCTGGCTTTCGGCTTGACGGGATCAGCTAACGTCTTGTTGACGTATGCCGTTGACAGTCTGCCTGTTCGGGTTGGAGATATTGGTACCCTTTTGAATGTGACCAAGAATTCACTTGGGTTTGGTGTCTCATACGCATCAGTAAGCTGGATGCAGAAGTCTGGAACTGCCAGCCAATTCGCCACCATGGCAGGCCTTTTGTGGTTTTGCTATTTGCTCGTCATCCCGCTGTGGCTTTATAGAGCTGCATTGGTCCGACTAATGACTCGTTGGTATTGAAAGGTTATATTAGTGAAGCCTATGTTTCCTAAGCCGACTGGCAATAAACAATAAGCTTTCTCGGATGTTGTATTAGTCCTATTACCTAGGTACAATGTCTAAATCCGGTGAAGACACCAAAAAGGTCAATGGAGAAACACATTCAGGATTCACGAGCATAGAGTAACGAGGTTCAACCGAGTTTAGAAGATACTATGACATATAGCTACACTCAGCACCCTAGTTTGCAGCTGAACGTACTTCTCCAGATCGTACTTGCGCGCAAATCTGATGAAATAATCATGAATTTCGTTTGAGCCCCCGTAGTAGCCGGACCACTCTGGGTTGGGTTCGAATAAGTGCATATAAACATGCGCCGGCACATCACAGGCACATCCTAGAATGTCATCAGACACTGTCTTTATGAGAGCGAAGTTTGCTAACATACCGGGATATCGATTCTCATACCAGGTCCCACCTATGGTAAGATTCCTAAGTCATGTATCAATATCGTATAACCACCGAATGAGTAGCGGCTGAAGCTAACTTATCGTAGCATATCAATTCATAATCCACCAGCAAGCGCTCGGCCTTATAGGCCGCAAGGAGGCCTAAGGCTCCCGCACCAACGTGTATAATCTTCAGCTTGCGGGGCTAAGAATGAGGTTAGGACAACATGTTTGCGGACTTAGAAGTGGGAGAGAGTAAGGCCATGATCAATTGCTTGTAATATATTCGTATTGAGGGTCGATTAGACCGGGAAAGAAATCGCTCCCGTTGTCATTGTCGATAAGAGAAACATCTCCAGCCTGGAATATTAAGCCTTTAAGAGATCAGGGAGAGTCTGAGAGCGAAACTACTCGCAGGATCAGTCTTCCAAACATGGAGAGTCACGCGTGTGGGCAAAGTTAAGGGATGTAGTCCGATTGGTCCAAAACGAGCTTGTAATATGTTAAATTAGACTTCGGCGTTTATCCTCGGAGGGTTGATACTACTTCCTCGCGCCCGAGGAGCCCGCGGGTTGAAGGGCCCTGCGGAATGCGCGAGTCCGCGCGGCCTTGGCCTTGTTGACCAGCCCGTCTTACTGAATCCAGATAGAGAAGAGACATCACATCGTCGTCTAGTAACTACTGCCCTTTAGCTCTGTAAGGTTAGTCCTCCCGGCGGAATAAATGTCATTTATTTAGAGATTATACCAAGACTACGCGATCCAGCTATGATCTAAGACTAGCTCACGAAGGGATCACGGCTGCAGGCCATAATCCTCGGTGATCCATCTGGGAACCATAAGTGTATAGAACACGCTTATTAGCACTCTCTTATGCATTAGCTACCTCAGCTATTAATACAACTTGGTTATACTTAATACCTATTGAGAACATCTCTAGAACGGACATCCAACCTCTTGCTTAGCCCAACGCGCCTAATCCTCTGCCAATATAAACCAGAACGCTTGGTTTATCCCTTGGGAAACATACCAATCGTCACATATATCTCCAACTATGACCGCCAAAATTGGGTATTTGTCCGTGGATAGATTGGAGATATCAACCCTCTGATTAGGGGTAGTAGGATTTATTTCACCCTATAACTCCTGAACCGCCTCTTTGGGTTCTGCTGACCCTCTACTCCATAGTATGCCGTGCCCTTGCAATTGGCCTTGCTGTATGCTGTGTATCCATTTGGGTCTGGCCAGGCAGGCGTTTGAGGATAAAAGGTGATGGAAGTTGTAACCCAGTCGTAATCCGAGCGAAGATTGATACAGTTGCCTCTCTTGGTTCCGTTGGCACTAACACGTTTCATTTTGTCGCCCTTTTCAGCAAAGAAGTTGATGGACCAGGCCTGCGCAAGACCGATGATGGCCAAGGCTGTGAGGATAGAAAAGAGTCTCATTGAGGTAATGTTCGTGGTTTGTGTGGGAGGGCGTGGTTCAGAGTGCATTGACAGCGAATGGGGTACATTCCATTCCTCGGTTCTTTGGTATCTGGGCGCATTTTATAGCTATATTAAGCTCCTTTTCCCTTCCCGACTGTTCGCCCTATTCTCGGATAATTCATGTTAAGATCATCAAAACAGGGCCTTCTATTGTCCCGTCTTACCATAAGCCGCCGCACTACAGCGTTGGAAAGACATTGAAATGCGCAAAATAATCCAATGAATACCTTGTGGTATCGTATTTTTGGAGTGGTGAGACGCTAGCATTTATCCACCACACCCTGCAATTTCTTCGGCTTTGGTCACCAAGACCCATCGGCAGATCAGGACGGGGGACATCTCCCACTGGAAAATTGCGAGATTTGACATGCAGAGCAACGGTTACTGTACCAGCAGGAAGCTTTTGAGATGCCGATCGAGTATCTTTTCCAATAATGTAGCTTCTTTCCCTCTGACAGCTGCCACAGAGATTCTCCCACATTTTGTTGAATAGTGCTCTCCTTACCTCATCACCGGTCCTCCCTCTTTTTGAGCTGTCGGATTGGACCCTGTACAATACCTCTGAGGGTGGTCACGTGCCATCAATGTCCGGCCGGGTGATCTCCGGCTCTTCGGATAGACTAGGCCCAACTAGGAAAGCCTCGTCACGGTCCGAAAAGGGAAAGAGGGAATTATCTCAGAAGCAACAACAAGCAACACACAGTTTGAGGCGATCCACACGGATAGCCCGACTTTGCAACATGAGCATGCTCAACCCCACAACAACAACCAGGGTCGAAGATCAGCTTCAGCTGTCAAATTGACCGCTGCACCAAAAAAACAGGTGCCCACCAATAGTTGGGTATAGCGGCTCAATCCCTCCTTTTCAACATCAGCAATGTTGAATTGGGGAAAGAATATGGGACGCAGAAGTCCCATGGATCGTTTGCTCTTGAAACTGACTCGTATCCCTGCGGCGACGAAGATATTCAATTGGTGGCGCCCGATTTTCCCGAATCTTCTAAGCACTAAGACCGCAGCTCATGCTTTGCCCGGGACCGCCCCGACAGGGAAGCACTTGCCCAGAAATGCCTCGTCAAAACCTTCAGAGCTATACCGGAGGGAGAAAGGGTAGAACGGTTTATCCGGTAATTTCCCTTCCATTTTAGAAATCGAGCCGATCAAGCTGCTTCCTATTTGAGGCGACAGGGAATCAGTACCGGCGGCATAGAAGCAGGGGAAGGTGCATGGGCCAAGTTTTCTTATATTCAGACCCAATATCAGATCCGAGAAGTGTAACGGACTAGAAAAAATGGTATAACCCTAAGGATATTATGCAACTCCCAAGACTTCTTTGACTACTCTAGGTAGTGGAATCTTGCAGACTGCACTCATTGGGGCAACAGACACGTCAGGCGATAGTGGTTGGGTTCAGGCTCTGGCGCCGCTTCGTCAGGAAGATCAAGCACTTGCTCGCAACAAGTCAATTGGGGCGTTGATCGAAGAGTTGTCCAGAAACCAGATCTCGAGTCTTTTTAGTAATCCTCGGTTCTGGTGAGTATGATCCACGCATCCGAGATTTGCAGCTTTACTGACCCAGACTCAGGTCTAAAGATGGCACGGAAACCAATGTGACACAGAGCCTATCTATCAATGTCTGGCAGTATCGCAAGCAGAACCTCTGGATCTCTTACGGCTTAGCCATCTTTGCCGCAGCCTTTGGCGTCCTGGTGGGGCTCCGAGCTGTCTATCAAAACGGCACTAGCCATGACAACAACTTCAGCACAATCATCGCAGCAACGCGTAACGACACTTTAGATGGCCTGTCCAGAGGCTCGTCTTTAGGAGGGGAGACTGTAACTGCCGATCGTCTTAGGACGAAATTGATGTTTGGCGTATTGAATCGAAACACGGACACCCCTGGCATGTCTAACATAGCTCGTGCCGCGTTTGGAATTCCAACAGAGATATCACCGCTGCGTAAGGGGCAGGCCGTTGGTTAAGAGGGA
Organism: Fusarium paranaense; assembly: GCA_027886155.1. Classification (NCBI taxonomy): domain Eukaryota; kingdom Fungi; phylum Ascomycota; class Sordariomycetes; order Hypocreales; family Nectriaceae; genus Fusarium; species Fusarium paranaense. Next base: position 32,608 of record RZGL01000109.1, on the reverse strand, counting down.
TCAAGTGCCAGGTTGGAGCACGCAGTCTGGTCTCCGTGGAAAGCGTTCATAGGTCAATGAGATCTACAATAGAATAAAAAGAGTATTGGAAAGGAAAACCAGTGGTAGGGCTTTAGATTAGGGCTAGACACTTTACTAAGCCAGAGTGACCAAGTCTTGCCTATATGCTCACTCTTAACCCCGGCTTCAAGTGTTTCAAGGCTAACTATGATTCAGGAACAAGGAACTAATTACACCCTTGAAGCTATCTTTTTAAGTAAAGGAAAACAGATTGTGAGAAATATCCTCGTCCCCAAGAAACAAACTCCAATCCATCTCTGTCCACTGTTCGTCGGCCCATCCAAAAACATGTGCTCCTGCGTCAGTCACCGATGGCGTCCGAATGGTTCCCTCAGCACCCTGCGACACAGCCTGGAATAGGACAGCCACGATATCCGGAGTGCGGTCAGAAGCCCGCATCCACGGCTTCATGTCCACAAAAACTTCCAAGGCTTTGTTCAACATTGTGCGCCAGGCCATGACAGTTTCCGGTTCAGAGTCTGCAGAGTTGGATAATGTTTCCATGGCGATGGAGAGGAGGGGAACCAAACATGCCTGAAACAGGTACCAAGCCGAGTTCCAGACTTGGATTCGGTTCGGGACCCAATGAAGTGCAATAGCATCGATGGCTTCTGCTGCAACAGCTCTGCACAGGTCAACCATTTGGCTCTCTGCCAGGTTAGGAGTGTGTCTTTTCATATCTTCATGGGCGCGATACAGAAGAAAGCATCGAGATAGGATCATGCGAACACTATAATATCTGTTACGCAAGAACTCACGTGCGACGGTGATGCGAGGAGGGACATCGGTTGTGTCCTTGAGTATGGCGGGTAGCGAGTCGTACCAGCTCTGCAGTTCGGAATCCAAGGCCTGTGCTTCGTGGCTATCGATTCGTGTAGACTGAGCAAATCGGTCCTGAAGACGGTTGCAGATATGGCACATCCGTGAGCTCTCTCTGAGAGATACTGCACAGTGATCATCGGGCCCCAGAAGCGTCGGTGGCAACGTGTTCATGGTGTTGGTATCCCATCGTCCACACGTTGGGCGACCCAAGGTCATGCTAGCCCATGTATCGAGACAGTAAAGGCTCCACCATGTTCGCCGTCGAGTCTCGATCCGAGCCACATAACGTTGGCCTGCTTCGGAGTCTTTGTGGTCCGTACGGATCGGAGACTCTCTGTGCAAACCCAAGGCGATAGCTAAGCGCTGCGCAGCACCCAAGATTGCATATGCCATGTTAGGCGAGTTGCGATAATGGAGGTAGTATCCGCCGAGTAAGCACAGCGCCTGCAGGCTCTCCAGGTTCCCGGAACCAAGCGAATCGAGATCGAGGTACGAGCGAGCTCGGTTGTAGTAGTGGATATGGGCAGTGTCGCTTCCCGAGGCAATGGAGCCTAGGGTGAGGACCATATTGCAGAGACCAAGCCACGCCGGGCTTTGTCCGTCACCAGTGGCGAAAGTGCTCCTAAACGATTCCTCGTCGACTAGAGGTGTAATAGCATGAATGTGTTCAAAGTAGAAGCCGATATAGCGTTGCTCGCGCAGAGAATCGGGTGCCGCGAGGGCACCAAGCGTATGGTTCAGTACAAGCGGTCGAGTCTCATCTTGCGGAGCGCCGGGCCAGGTCTGGGATTGTTCGACAGCAAGGTCCTTCGCCGTTGGACAAAGGCGAAACAAAGATTTCAGCACTGCGCTCACAGATGTAATTCCTAGATATGAGCGCCGATGTCGGTCACCAGCGAGGCTGAGGGCGTTGATGTCATCGCTGGCTGCGATGGTCGCGGGATCCTGAGCTGACTCATGCCAATGCCTCTCCTCCTCGCCTGACTCCCCGATGCTCAAGTCCTCGGGCGAGCTTGGTACATCTTCAATGTCCCCTGAGATCCCAGATGATCCGGTCGTGGGCAGTGGGTCGGGTGATTGTAATGTTCTCTCTTCGTTGACTTGGTCCCGTGTTGGTTTTGGCGATATGAGCTGGATGAGATCAGCTCGATTTTTGTTCACCAATTCATCAAGCCCGTGATTGGGAAATAGTAGTTGCAGAACACCGGCTTGACGTCGAAGCGTTTCCGTGGCCTTGTCCAGAGCACTGGAACGTTATAGTGACGAGGGTCAGCGACTCAGTTTTCCGAATACCGCACAACTGGTCTTGGAGAATGGGGCGCGATACCTCTTACTTGTGGCTTGACGTTTACTCCGTTGTCTATAAACGCAATCTTCGGAGACTTTGTAGTATCTGCAACTCGAACAAGGGTGGCCGCCATCACATTTTACCTTTCGGCGGGTGCATTCGGAGCATGACCTGTTGACTTTTCGCACAGGGGGTTCCGGCTCGACACCTGGCGGCAAAGGATCATCTCCAGTCTGGCTTTGAAACGTATGAAACATGATCAATTGATGGGTGTGATGTGGTGTATGGGCATTTTGCAGCGAGAAAAGGTTGAAGTTAACGATACTTTGGAGAGCTGGGGAAAGTGGGCTGTTGTAGCACCCGCGCCAAATGGAACGGAAGAATAATATTTCCCACTAGCCTATTTACACAGTAACGTCAACGCTTCCTAAAGCGCCATCATCCTTGGAGATTATGGCAATGTCCTAGCGATCATAAAAAAGAATAGAAATGATTTTCCATAATATCCATGATACGCTGCCTCTTACTACACAACCTTGTTTGCAACCTGTATTGCTCGTGACGGTACGGGTCTAGACCGAGCCCCGTCCCTGCTGAATGATCCGTTTCCGGGCCTTTGCGGCTTCAACACTGGCTTTTCGCGGATTCTTTGCCTCGAATATGACATCAAGCTCCTCTAGAGTCGAGCCCTTGGTCTCGACGAAGAAAAAATACATGAATGTCATTTCAAAGGTGTCCCAGAACACAAAGAAAACATAAAACCAGTACCCGATCTAGACGGCAGAGCCTGATTAGTATCCGAGAATCAAGACGAAAGGGCTTTACGTACACTAGAGAGAGCGATTGGGCCAACAAACGTGTTGAGAAACCCAGCTGCCCCTGCGGTCAATTTGAAGGTGCCCATGGCCTTTGCTCGCATTTTGTTGCTCACGACTTCAGCAGGGTAGATGGGCTGCATCGGAGTAAAGCCGCAGGCAAAAATGGCACCAAACATGAAGATGAAGACAATGCTGACGGTTGACGCGGGCTTATTTCCGTATTTTGTGTATCCCGCCGCACAGCCTGCGACAATTGCAAGGCATACCGTCATACCAGCTGTGGCGGTAATGAGCATCTTGCGACGACCGACAACATCGTGAAGTCGGGAGCCCACGATGGAAGCAGTCCAGCCAACGACAGCGTACACGATGTTGAGAATCAGCTTGGTATCAGTATCGGTGATGCCGATGCCGTTGAGCATGATGGGGAGATAATATGAGACAATGCTAAGAAAACAGTTAGCAGGTTGCCCATTTCATACAAGGGCAGAGTTGTGTACTTGTTCCCACTGAATTGGCCAAACCAAGAGAAAGCGACATTGAGCATCAGTCGGTAGCGACTGGACCGGGACTCAACAAGAACACGAAGGTCAAACAGATCTTTCCAAGAAGCTTCGTGCTCTGTATCAACAGCAGATACCATCTCTGTCATTTCGAGGGCAACAAGCGGGTGGTCAATATCGCCGTTCGTGTGATATTTAGCAAGAATAGTCTTGGCTTCGTCGTGGCGGCCTTTAGCAACCAGCCTGCGGTCAAGGTCAGGAGACAAAGAGAACTCGCACGCCGCATACACCGCTGCTTACCATCTGGGAGATTCTGGGTAAAATTTAATCAGAAGAACAACCAACCCTGGGCAGACCATTTGAAGCCAAAGTGGAAGCCTCCAGTCAATATCACCTTTGTGGGCGAGATATTTGTGACAAGCATACACTGATGAAGTCGCAAACACAGAGCCCTATAATAACCAGTAATTAGCAAAGTACTTCCAGAGAGCAGTACATAGGCAAAACCTACAACATTGTAGAAGGTATTGTACATTCCTGCAATCGTTCCGCGGTACGCTGCCGGCGCGAGCTCGACTAGGTACAAAGGAGCTGCAGTATGCGCACATGTGGCAAAGAAAGACAGGAGAAACCTCCCCGCGATGAACATGGGGAGTGTTGTCGACAGAGACGTTACGATGGTACCGATGCACACACCAAGACAGCCGAAGAAGATGTGCCAGGTTCGTCCGTACCAGTCGGTCATCCAGATGAACAGCGCCCCACACATTTGACCGATCTAGCAGATGAATTAACGTGGGTTATCACTGATTCGTGTGAGGTCATACCTGGAAGATGGCAAACACGATACCAGTACTAGCATTGCCATTCTCGGGTAGGCCGAAATAGTCGGTGTAGTTAGGTAGCGCGTTGATGGAGCCCATCAAAGAACTGTCAAATCCTGGCAGATGTGTCAGGGTTTTCCAAGAGTCGTTCGTTGATGGTGGGTATCAGCTTACCGTTCATGGTCGAACACAAGAAAACGACCGAGGCGAGGACATACAATTTGATGTAGCCGGGGCCTCGGGGGTTCGGTTTGTTCTTAGCCATAATGTTGGCGTAGGTCGTCATCGTGTTTGCCGGGTTCTTCATCTTCTCAACCTCATGAAGGGCGGGGTCTTCCGTCGCCTTGTCCATGTTTCCCAACTGTTAACCTGTTGCGAGGATGTTGGTGGAAGAAAATAGATACTAGGCGAGCTGTTGCGCGATGGGCTGGCTCTGCTAATCTTGTTCAAACAGACTTGAAGGCATGCGGGTTCTTATAGCGTCAACGTCGCAGCGGACGCCTTTCCGAACCCCATGGGGATTCCCCGCCAAACACCAACGCTAGTACGAAAGCGTCGCACGGAAATTTGAATCTTCGTCTAAGATGGGATGGCGAGTCAGGAGGATGTGGAGATGGGTCATCCCCCATGGGCCCATATTCGGGGGGAACTAAAAAGTTGTCCCTCTAACGAGTCAAGACTGTTGGGGGCGCATTGAATTGCGTAAAGAATGCTACCTCTGCACATGCCTTCTTCCCTGCCTGATAGAACCTTGTGGATTTCGACGAAGAGCAAGTATGACAAGATTTCTCTCGCCCATAGCGTTTGTCCCAGGGATGGAATAGCATGAACTCTTGAAACGGAGGTGGTGCACCATATGCCATTGTATAGAATTACGCAAGAGGTAATGGAGGCAACTCCAACTACAGAATCTACAGTCTAGACCTAAAAACAGACTCGGCTTCCTCAAGCCCCGCTGGCCCATCGTACAATTGGGAGTTCAGTGCAGCACTGTTAACCTGGAACAGGATGTCAGTCGAATCCAACATAATTTGACTCATAGAGGCAAACTTACATGCTGCGGCCGAAGTTCACTGACGCAAGAAGCACCGAGCAACCTCATGGTGGTGATGGTCTCATCTGCAAGAACTGGGTTCCTAGTAAGTACCTTTGCTGCAGGTTTATGAGATGGAAACATACTTTGAAGAGATCTAGAGACCCCATCCTCTCCGCCGACTGCTAAGCCGTAGAGAGCCGCTCGCCCAAGCCCAACTCCTTTGGCGCCCAGAGCCAGGGCCTTGACCACGTCCGAGCCTCGCTTGATGCCACCATCAATCCAGATCTCCACTTCACTCATAATCTGAGGGCAAAACTTTCTGATTTCGAGCAAAACTTGGATAGGAGTGTTGGCGGTATCGAGAGCCCTGCCACCATGGTTTGATAGAATGATGCCCTTGACAGCCGAGAATTTAGATGCTATGAAGGCATCCTCATGGGTATGGATGCCTTTGAAATGTGTCAGCGCCTCTTGAATATGATTCTACACAAGAGAGTAGGTACCTTTCAGCACGATGGGAAGATCGGTCTGTGTTGTCAGCCATGCCAATGTCTTATGCCAGGTTAGGGCAGACTCGGTTCCCCAAGCCCGCGGAGGCTCGGTGGCCTTGTAACGTTCATCTGCTTCCCGTTTCCCTGGAAAGGGAGCATCTAGAGTCAAGACGATGAACTTGATCTGAGGGATGGCCCTGATCTGGGCCAGTGTCCTCTCAGTGGCCTTGATATCCTTGAGGACATAGAGCTGCCAGCCAAAGACAGCATTTGGGCCTGCCTGTACAATATCAGCCACAGAGATAGATGCGTTTTTGCTGATAATCTGGAGGGCGTTGACTGTTGAACAAGCCTTGGCGATTCCAACTTCTCCCGAAGGATGAGCCAACTTGGCCATGGCTGCTGGGCTGACAAATATCGGCATCCCGACGCGGTTGCCCAAAAGAGTTGTTGATAACGAGCAATTAGTACAATCAATCAAGACTCGCGGTCGTAGGAGAATGGACTTGAAGATGGTCCCGTTGGCGATCTTTGTGATCTCGTCGTCTGTGCCAGATGCGTAGTACGCCAAGGCCTTGGGACTCAGGCGCTTGAGGGCCAAACGCTCCATCTCGTTGATGCTCAGTATTGTTGCCATGGGCGGCGACTGGGCAGTCGTCTGCTCGATCTTCGTCTTGTCTCTAGCTCCGGAATCCAGTTCGCCAACGAGATGCTCAGCAGTCAGGTATTCATCAAGAAGCTCGATTGGGTGAACCTCTTCAAAGGCATTTGTTGCGTCAGTTCCGGCGTGTCGAAGAATGATGGCCTTTCCACCCGGATGGGCGCCTAAAAAGCTTGTAACCTAGCAATTTCAATAGGTTAGGAAAGAGAAAATTCAAGAAATGCACTGGATAAGTGGTGCGGTGGAACTTGCATTGTAGACCTTGCCGTGGATCGCAATCCAGCAATCGTCCTCATTTCGATGGTTCTGAACTGGAAGTCTGGTAAGCCAATCATGCATTGCTCCATGGCGGCTTACTTACGGTCTGAAAACGAGAACATGGTAACTAGCCCACCGGTGTTGTTTGCCAAATCACCCTCTGGTCTTCGGCCTGCTCCGCGTTCGTTTTGTGTTGGATGCGCCCATCCCATCCACCGGAAGCATGTTGACCCCGCTCCCGAAAAGGCTCCGGGACTTTGGAGTTCCGTGCCCTTTTTGGATGGCGGAAATAACATTCATCGAGCTGAGTGGTTGTGACTCCACAAACCGAACAAGACGGGGATTCAATCACCGCCTTGATTAAAGAGAATAAATTAGTAAATAAGAAGCCATCTGGGGACGCTTTCTGCCCTTGAAGTAACCCAAATCATCCATTCTCTGACGGAAGTCTCGGTAGCATTACTCCTTCTAGCATGGAACGGTCGACTCGGGAGTTGACGACTGGTTGGTCGCTGAAGCAGCGAGATGACCAGTCCGAAGAGCCTTGGCTTCCTGTCGCTCAGGTTCCCAGCCAAGTTCACATCGATCTCCTCGCCAACAAAATGTTTGCATCCCCGGCAACCTCAAAGTTTCCTGCGTCATGTAATGCTAATCTTGGGTAGAATTCCCGATCCCTTCGTTGATGCCAATGAGCTGAAAGTGCAATGGATTGGGGAGAAGGACTGGATCTACCGCATCCGGTTCAACGCAACTCCTTCAGAAGGCATGACAACGGCTCTCGTCTTTCAAGGGCTCGACACCTTCGCAACTGTTACTCTGAATGGATCCCAAATCTTGGAATCGGACAACATGCACATCGCCCATAGAGTGCAGATATCCCATCTGCTCCGCCCGGACCAAGACAATGAGCTACAGATCCTCTTCGAGTCGGCCTTGGTCCGTGGCCGGGAGCTCATCCACCAACATCCAGAGCACGTCTTTCACGTCCGCCAAACCGAAGCAAGCCGCGTCCCTGTACGCAAGGCTCAGTACAACTGGGGCTGGGACTGGGGTCCTATCCTGATGACAGCGGGACCCTGGCGTCCGGTTCTCCTGGAGCAGTACGTTGCGAGAATTGAAGACGTGTGGGCGCAGTACCACCTCTCCGAGGACTACATGTCTTGCTCTGGACACTTGTTTGCGCGAGTTGACGGCAGCAAATCGGGTGACAAGGTCGTTCTCACATTACTACACCAAGACAAGACAACCTTCCAGCGGGAGTGCCGAGTTGCAGAAGATGGGCTTGTCAAGATTGCGTTTCAGCTTGATCAACCTCTGTTATGGTATCCTCATGGCTACGGGCCGCAGACCCGCTATCAGCTAGTCGCAGAACTCTTTCGCCAAGACCAAAAGCTCGATGCCAGATCCAAGGATATTGGGTTTCGTCATGTTGAGTTGGTGCAGGAACAAGACGACTTCGGCAAGTCGTTCTACTTCCGCATCAATGACATCGACACCTTCGCCGGCGGCTCATGCTGGATCCCTGGCGACAGTTATCTCTCACATATATCCAACGATCGTTATGTGGAATGGGTCAAGCTTGCGGTAGAGTCCAATCAGATCATGATCCGCGTATGGGGCGGTGGCATCTATGAGGATGACGCCTTCCTGGACGCATGTGACTCTTTAGGAGTTCTGATCTGGCATGATTTCGCATTTGCATGCGCCAGTTATCCTGTTTATCCCTCATTCCTCAAGTCGATTGAAGAGGAGGCAAGACAGAATATCAGGCGGCTTAGATCGCATCCCTCGGTAGTCATCTGGGCCGGAAACAATGAGGACTATCAGGTCCAAGAGAGGTACAAGCTCGAGTATCGACCGGAAGACACCGATCCGAACTCATGGCTGAAATCGACATTCCCAGCTAGATACATTTACGAGTATCTGTTGCCAAAGTTGGTGCAGGAGGAGGACCCCTCTTGCATCTATCACCCGGGGAGTCCCTGGGGTGATGGCCGAATCTCAAGCGACCCTTCGGTTGGCGACATCCATCAGTGGGATAGTAAGTGTTGGCAAACCTGTCTATTTCTCGTCTGGTGTCTAACGCAATGTAGTCTGGCATGGTCAAATGCACAGATACCAAGACTCGGCCCAACTTGCAGGTCGTTTCATCAGCGAATTCGGAATGGAGGCCTACCCTCATGTCGAGTCCATTCGCCGGGTCATCACGGACCCGGCGCAACAGTATCCAGGCTCTGCGATGATGGATTTCCGCAACAAAGCCATTGACCATGAGCGCCGCCTTCTGACATATGTTGCCGAGAACTTCCGTGTTCCGCAAGGGCTATGCGCCTTCACCCACATCACTCAGATTCTTCAGGCAGAAACAATGCGGTATGCATATAAGTCCTGGAGAAGGATGTGGGGAGACGCTGGAGCGCGCAAGTGTGGTGGCGTGCTTGTGTGGCAACTTAATGACTGCTGGCCGACCATGTCATGGGCGATCGTCGACTACTATCTGGTGAAGAAGCCAGCCTTCTACGCCATCTCACGAGCTCTGAGGCCTCTAGACGTTGGTATCGCCCGCAAGTGTCCAGAATGGACCTCAGGCCACGCCGATGCCACAGTGATGAACACGGATGAGTTTGATCTGTGGATATCGAGTTCTCGTCAAGACCCTGTTGAGGTAGACGTGACTGTCAAGTTCCTATCGATTCAATCAGGGCAGCCTATCGTCGAGGACATCACTACTCAAATCTTGGCAAAGCCCAACGGCACAACCGAGATTTTCCAGACTAAACACATCGCGCTGTTCAACCAACCGGATGATCAAGGGCCAGAGCAGCATGAACCCTTCATTATCTACGCCACCATCAGTATTGGCGGCCAGGTTGTTGCCACAGACACGGCGTGGCCGCAACCCCTTAAGTACCTCGACCTCTCGAATCGAAAGGTGAAAGTCGAGATTTCGCCATCCAGAGACCAAGTTGCAGTGTCAGCAGACCTGCCAGTCAAGGGATTTGTGCTGGCGGAGAGGGAGGGTATGAAGCTCAGTGACAACGGCTTTGACATCATGCCTGGGGAAAACCATATTATTCAATTGAGTAGAACAGTTGGAACAGCAGAGGACCTTGAATGGACGTACGTCGGGGCGATGGTTGGTGAAGGAAAGTGCAAACCTAGGCTCTAGATACCTAAGCAACACACACACACACACACAAGTCCGTTAAACCTCGTCGCCGTGAAGCAAAGCCGGGTTCCTCCCTTGCCGTTACCTGGGCCAGGGGGGGGCGTTGACAATAGCAGAAACGCTGAGAATGTTGGCCTGGGCAGAGACTTCTAACAATTCGTTCGGGAGTTGCGCATTCATGGCCATAAGCAACTGAGAACACATGCCAACATTATTGACATTTCGCTCTCTGTGTGGACGACCTTAATGTCATGGCTCACCCACCCTGGCTCTGGTGCTAGAATACTCATCACTTGGGTCTCCAGCCTCTTTTCTCGTCAAGAATTGTACATAGGATTTTCATTAAGTGTCTGTTTTAGGTGCTCCCATGATTGTCCCTCTTGTTTCACAGCTTCCCTTACTGGCGCATAACATCCAGGAATGTACAGCAGTTCGTTGGCGATGGTTCGAAGGGCTGTTGCTTTGACGGAACTATATAACCCTAATATTTTCGTGACAAAGGTCGCGGAATCACACATATAATCTATCTACTGAGTAAAAGTGCGAGGCTGCGTGGCTCCTAGTGATGAATATGAGAAAACGCCAAAAACCAAGAGCCGCGGAAGCGCCAAAGAGCTGTGCCCGAACACATGGCTGTTCAATTTCTTTTGTTCTTTAGATAAATCTCATTAATGACTGATGCTATCTCTGATCCCTGTGGAGTCAATTATCTGATAGGAAAGTATTGTGATGATCTTGTAATTCCCAAGGGATAAACCGGTCGTGCTAGGTTTATATTAGTAAAAAGACTAGTCGCGCTATATTTAAACAATGGGGTATCACGTCTAGTAATGTACTTAAAGGTATTAATTATAACTTAGTTATATTAATAGCTAAGGTAGCTAGTATATAAGAAAGTGCAAATAAGTATATTTTATACTTAGATAGTCTACTTAGACTAATTAGAAATTAGAATAATATTATTCCTAGCTCGCGTCGGTCCTAGACTAATATTATTCTAATATAGTATTAGTCTAGCGCCTAATAGGTGCGCTAGGTCTAAGGATTTATAGAGACCACGTGATATAGCCGTGGGGGTTGTAGTACTTGCTTGGTGCATAAGCATATTATGTATGTTATACTTATTATAACTATATATTAATGAAATGACTCGACGCGATTACGCTCTCTCTATTAGCAAGCTATCCACTACTGTCTCTTAACCCTTGATAATTAGAACTTTCGCCACGTCTCAATCCGAGTCTCCTTCTAGCTCAGAGAATAATCCAAGACGCTAAATCCGCAGTCCTAGTCCTAGTCCTAGTAATTAATTACGCCCCCGAAAACAACAGCGGCAGAGCTAACATACCAGATTTAGGCCGCTATGACCAGTACTCATAAATACTAGTAGATCTCCCTCAGCGAGCAATAGCAGCAATAGAATAAGCATTAGCCCGTACTATGGAATCAGTAATAAAGATATACTTAGAAATCTCTTTATATCTTATCTATAGGCCTTTATAACCGCTCTATGGCCCTACGGATCATAGGGGCTTTATAAGTCACCATAGGAGCTCTATTTTAATCACGAGATATACCTTTTAAATAACTTCCTGCCTTAAGGAAGATAGCAGTAGCGAGTTAGAATTCCTCTACTAGGCCTAGAAACCTACCTATTACCTTTCTCCTCTCTATCGCAATCCGCGCAAAAGTAATTATTATCCGCACGGGCTAAGTTTTAGTCTGCCTTAAAGCTAATATAAGAAGTAATTAAGACGGATTAAAGGCTTACGCTTGAGGTTACCTAGTTATATAAATAAGTATTATAACGATTATTATAATGATTATGTGTTTCCCAAGGGATAAACCGGTTATGCTAGGTTTATATTAGCAAAGGATTAGATAGCATACTCTAGGCAGAGAGTATAAGTCACGTCTAATAATATGCTCAAAGGTATTAAGTATAACTAAGTTATATTAATAGCTAAGGTAGCTATTATATAAAAAGGTATAATAAGTATATTCTATATACTTAGGCTTCTTTAAATAAAGCTAATCGCGAGTAAGCGTGATATTATTTTAAGACCGATGCGATCTAGGAATAATATTAGTCCTTAGTATATTAATCTTATTATAATTAATAATTTAAGACTTAGGATTTATAGGGAATATATAATAGAACCGCGAAGGTTATAATATAATATCTCCCCTCTATTAGGTCTTATCCTTAAGACCTATATACCCTTATCTTCCTAGTTTTATTCTTAGTATATTCTAACTTAGACCTTTTATTATTATATTATATAATATTTAATTATATTTCTAATAGTCTTTTTATAAAAATAAAGAAATTAATATATTTACTTTTTTTATTAAATTTATTAATAAAAAGATTAATATACCTTATATTTATTACTTTTATTTAGGCAAATAGTGCCTAATATCTATAGATTTTACTTATTATAATAAGTATATTTATAATAAAAAGTCTTATAATAATACTTATATAGTATTATTTTATAAGTCTAACCTTTTATATTCTCTTTATTATAATTTCTATTTCTAATATTATTTTATAATTACTAGCTTAATAAAATAAGAAAGGAAATTAAAAATAAATAAAGGTAAGGCTAGTAATAATTTATTAAAGCTTTATAAGGAGATAGCTATGCTATAGTCTTACTTAGCGGCGGCTATAGGCTATTTATCACATATTTATAAGATCTAAGCCTAGGTAAAAAAAAAGTATTTAAAGGCTACTTATTAAGATCTCTAAGAGGTAAAGTAATAAGATAATATATTATTTATATTAGATACCTATAAAGGTATTATTATTTATAATCTCTAGGTTAATTATATCCCTAATAATATTAATTAAGTATCTCTTAGTCTAAGTAGTAATTTCTTTAATGCCTTACCTTTATTTAATCTTAGTATTATTAATAGAAATCTTTTAAAAGGTATTATATATTAATAAGGTATTTTAGTAATTCCTATATATTTTTAAAGTCTAAGTAATTTTTTTATTTAATAAAATATATTATTTTATTATTAATTTTATTTATATTAAAAATAACTTTTATAATATATTCTTTTAATTTATTAATTTTAGTTTCTAATTTATTTCTAGTTTTAATTTAAATAATATTTTTTATTAATTTAAATAATAAAATATAAATAATTAAATAAAACTTAACTTTTAGTAATAAGTCTAATTTATAATTATTTTCTAAGATTTTTTATTTAATTTTATAAGGTCTAATATATTTATAGTTAAGTTTTTTATTTTATTATTTTATTTTAATATTTTTTATTATAAAATAAATTATATCTCCCTCTAAGAAAATTAATCCCTTAATTTTTTTTTTATTAATATAATTTATTATTTTATTTTTAATAAATTCTAGTTTTATTTTTATTTCTTTATATAGGTTTTATAGCTAATTATTAATAAAGATTACTTTAAGATTAATAATTATATCCTTAGTTTATTAATAAGTATCTAGGGTAAATCTAAAGTTAATATAAGCTAATATAATCTTTATATTTTTATTTATAGCTATATTATAAGCTAGCTAGGTAATTAATAGCTTTTTAACCTAATTAGTTTATTTATAGTTAATATAGCATTAAAGGTATTATTTTAATATTTAGTTTATATATTTTATTTATTTATTTATTTCCTTATAATATATAATAAAAAGCTTATAATTAATTCCTAAGTATCTTATAAGGCTTTATTAAAATTTTAAAGTAAATAATAATTCTTAATTTAATATATATAATAAGCAAGTAAGATAAATAAGCAAGTAGGACAAAAATCCCTTAACCTATATTATCTCTATTTAATTAATTAATTTATTACTAAAAAAGATATTTAGCTTAAATACTAAGGCTAGAATCCTTCTTGCCCTTTAAGCTATTTAAAATAACCTAAAACTAAGCCTTTAGCGCGCTATAAAGATATATAATATTTATTATATAAAGCTCTAGCGCTAGCAATAAGGTATCTAGTCTTAATGCGATATTATCTATAAATTATATAAACTATTAGATCTAGAAAAATAGATTCTTATTTACTTTATTCTTAATCTAGATTTACGAGGATTCTCCCCTTAGCTTTATAGTATAAAAGAAATAACTAATTAATTACTTACTAATTATAATATATTACTAGTTAATACCTATTAGGCTTTAAATTTTATTAAGTAATATTTAGCCCTTAAGATATATTTTTTTTATAAATATAATTACTAAAAAATAAAATATAAAGACTTAATAATTATCTATAATTAATTTTAGCTTATAATAAATATAATTATAAAATATAATATCTAATTAAATAATATCTATAACTTTAATAAGATTAGCTTTCTTATAGGTATAATTATAAATAAAATAGTTATTATAGGCTTAGAAAGGCATTTAAAGCTAAAATTAGTATAGCCTAAGAACTAAGAATAAATTATAATTATTTAAGTAATTAATATAAAAAGCTAGGTAATCTAGCTATTTATTATTAATATAGGTTAATATTACCTTGCTAATTAATACTAAGATAATAACCTCTTAGGCGATTAGGCTATTATAATAACTTAAAATAGCTAGATTAATAATAAGACTAATTTAAAATAGCTAAAATACTTTAATTAATATATAGCTAAATAATTAAATAATTATTATTATTTTTTAATCTTTAATAATTATAAAAATTATTATTTTATTAAATTTAAGAGATATTATAAAAAAAAAAGATTATTTAGTTTTATATATTATTTTATTTTTTTTATTTACTTTAATCCCTTAATATTAAGTATTTTAAGCTACTTAAGAAAGCTTATAATTAAGAAATAAAATATTTAATTAAATATTTTATTACTTATATTTTAAAGACTAAGTTCTTTTTAGCCTTCTATATTATATATAAGGCTATTATAATAAAAAGAAATATTAAGGGGGCTTTTAAAGGAGCTAGCCTTATTCCTCTTAACCTAGAAATTATAATCTTAAAGCTTAATATATAGCTATAGATGCTAATGCTAGTTAAGGGGGTAACTAAATTATTAACCTCTTAGGCTTTAAAGACCCTAAAGACTATACTTAAGGCCTAGTCTTAGTCTAAATACCTTAAAAAATAGATTAAAAAGCATTAAAGTAACTCTCTAGAGTTAATTCTTAAAGTATTAAAGTCTCTTATAAAGGGAATAAAGGTAATTATATATAAGATAGCTCTTATAAGGGTAAAGATCTAAGACCTTTAAGAGGTAAATAAGATATTAAGTTAGCGCTAAAAGGCAAAAAAGACTAAATTATAAAAAAAAGAGGTAATAATAATAAAAAAAAGAAAGTAAATAATTAATTAAATAGATATAGATATATAAGTAATAGCTAAATTATTAAGGAATAGTAATTAAGGGAGGTTAATTAGACTAGGTATTTAGTAATATAATATTTATAATAAGCCTAGGTATAATATAAGGACTTCTTAAATAATAATTAAGATATCTAGGGAAGAATATAGTAAGTAGTTTTAATTAATTAAATAATTTATAGTATTTTTATAATAGTTTTTAATCTTAGGGGTAAAGAAAAATATCTTACTTATTTATTTATCTTATTTGCTTATTATATATATTATAATAATTTTAAGTAATATATTATATATTTTAATAATATAAAAATAAAAAAAATAAATAAATTCTTTAATTATTATTAATTTTTTATAAGGTATAAAATAAAAAATTTTATAAGTTTATTTATAATAATAAAAATATTATTATAAAAGTTATTAATAATTAGTTTTTCTAATAAGGATAATTTAGTAATAAAGTCTATAATAATTAAATCTTATAGTTATTTTATAACTAGGAGTAGTTATAGTTTTTTATAGGGTTTATAGTATTATGTCTTAGTTTTTATATAAAAGTTATATTATTTAATAATTATTATAATAATTTTCTTTATATTAAGAAAAATAAATATTATCTTAACTTATTCTAGGGTTTTATTAATTTCTTAATATATATATAATAAGTAATTATATATCTTATATATAAGTATATAGTATAATTTATCTAGGACTTATTACTTATTAGTTTTTTTATTATCTTAAAGTTATTTATTATATTATTAGATATATTTTAAAAATAAATTACCTTATTTTATAATATAAATATTTCTAATAATAATATAAGATATCCCTATAGCTTAATTATATTTATATAGCTTTAATTAGTCTTTATTTCCTAGCTATATATTATTATAGTATATTTTATAGTTAAGGTAGTTATTTAGTCTTATAGTAAGGTCTTTTTATATAAAGTATTAATATATTATTTCTTAAAATTCTTTATTATTAAGTTTTTTATTATATTTTATAATCTAATAGTAATATTTAATAAATTCTTCTATATATCCTAAAGGTATAAAGATATATTTTTAATATATAATTATTTCTTATTAGCTTCTTATTTAGTTTACTTATCTAATTATAAGTATTCTAAGTTCTATAAGGGTAATATTAATAATAATCTTATTTTTCTATCTATTTATAAAGTAATATAATAATATTTATTACTTGATATAAGTAATTATTTATTACTTAAGGTATTCTTCTTATATAAATTATAAGAATTAATCTTTTATTTTAATTTTCTTTATATCTAAGTTAAGGTATTAGCTAATAATATCTACCCTATTATTCTTTATTCCTTTAATATAAATAATAATATAATTAAATTCTAAAAGGTATTTAATATATTATAATTATTATTTACTAAGTTCTTAAGTTTTTATAAAGTAAGTAATATTTATATAATTTATATATACCTTAATTTAGTTTTTATTTCTAAAGAAATAATATTAAAATTCCTTAAAAGTATTAATTATTATAAGGAATTCTTTATTATAAATAAAGTAATTAAGTTTTACCTTATATAACTTATAGAAATAAAATATACTAAAATATAAAAATCCTTTATTATTTTATTATTTAATCTAGGCGCTTAATATAAAGTTTAAAGTATTTATTTTAAGTTTAATTTATTAAGATAAATTAAATATTATAAGTATTAGTTTATTTAAGATAGATTCTTTAACTATATTAAATACTTTTTTTACCTTATCTCTAAATATAAATATTTTATCTTTCTTAATAAGATTAATTAATA
Organism: Fusarium paranaense; assembly: GCA_027886155.1. Lineage (NCBI taxonomy): Eukaryota > Fungi > Ascomycota > Sordariomycetes > Hypocreales > Nectriaceae > Fusarium > Fusarium paranaense. The sequence continues at coordinate 15,530 of RZGL01000109.1, read as the reverse complement.
ATATAATAATTTTTTAAATTATTAAAAGAATTTATAATAATAATTAATAAAACTAAGAAAGGCTTATATTTTTTTAATATTTATTAATTCTTTTTAATCCTTAATTACTAAGACTTTTTTTTAAGGCTATATATATCTTATTATATAAGATAATATATCTAAGGAATTTTATTTCTAAGGTATAGAATTTATTTTTCTTAGGTTTTATTAATAGCTTAGTATTTTATAGTATTTATAATACCTTATAGATATACTTTTTATATTTTTCTATTATTTTAGAAAAAATAAAGATATTATCTAAGTAATATATAATAAATATATCTAGATATTCTTATAATATATTATTAATTATTTATTAAAATATAATAAGTATATTAATAAGTTTAAAAAGTATAATAAGGTACTTAAATAATTTATATTTAATATAAAAAGTAGTTTTTTATTTATATCTTTTCTTAATCTAGATAAGGTTATAAGCTCCTTTAAGGTTAAATATAGTAAAATATTATTATTTAACTTTATATTACCTAAAATAGGGATTAAAGTATTATAATTAATATCTTAATAATTTTAATAATTAAAGCTTTATACCTAAAGCTAAAGGTCTTAATAGGCTTAAATTAATAAGGTTTATTTATATAATTATTAATAGCTTTAATAACGCGCTAAAGCTAGCTCTATTTATAATAAATAGCTTATATCTTAACTAATTAAAGAGATTAAAATCTAACCCCTTTATAAAGTAACTTTCTTTTTAATATTAACCTTCTAATCGCTCTTATAATTCTTAACTACTTAAAGAGGTTAAAATCGCTTTTATTATCCTCGTAAGAGAAGGTTTAACTATAACTAATAATAACTATAACTAACTAGTTAACTAACTAGTTAACTAATTAATAATATATTAATAATCGCAATAATTACTTTCTATAGAGACTTTTAACTAAGTAATTAAAGTAATATAGCTAATACCTATTAGTATGCCTTCTAATATAATTAAAATAACCTTAGCGAGGAAGTTTATAAGCTTTATAAAGGCATAAAAAGTACTTATAATAGGCTATAAGAAATAATATTAAATAAATACCTTTAGAGTATTATATTAAATAAAGACCTTAATAATCTAAAATATATTAAACTTATAATCTTTAGTTATAATATTCTTTTTTTTTTACTTAGCTTTTTTTACTTAGTAATAATACTAATAGAAGGATTAATTTTATTAAAAAAAAGCTTTTTTTATTAAAGGCTCTTAAAAAGAGGCTAAAGGAAAGATAAGTTTTTATTAGTAAGGAAAATTAATTTCTTAGGGACTTAGAATATAACTAATATATAGCATAGCTTATAACCCTTATTATAAGTATTAATACTTTCTACCATACTAAATAAGAAGATTAAAGAAGTTAGCTAAGATCTAGCTATATAGCTATAGGTATAATTATATTAGGAAATAAGGGTTATTAGCATTATAGGTTTTAGAGGGATTAGTTCTTAGAGTCGGCATTAGAGTTTTATAAACCTAAAAAGAGTTAGCGCTAGGGCTTAGCGCTAGACTAAAACTTAGAGGTAAATAGAGGTCTATAGGTTTAATTAATTAAACCTATCTAGTTAAATATATAATATATATATCTTAGCTTATATAAATGTATAAATAATAGTAATTTTAATAGTAATTTTAATAGTAATTTTAATAGTAAATGGTAAAATATATTATTTTAAAGAATTAATTTTTTAATTTATTAATAAGGAGTAATAATATATAATTTTTAATTATAATAGTATTAAGTATCTTAAAATTAATATAAAGTTAGAGCTTTTTATTTTTCTTAGAAATAAATATAATAAGGTATTTAATAGATAATTTACTTCTCTTAATATATCTTTTTTATAATATATCTTTAATATATTCCTTTAATATTAATAATTATACTTTATTAAGTAGGTAAAGTTTATTAAAGCTAGGCTATTTCTTATTAATAAATATAATCTCTAGGTTATAGTATATATATTTAAGTAAACCTATTTTAAGTTCTTTTATAAAGAGCTTCTTATAAGTATAATATTATAATAAAATATTCCTAAGTTATTTTTTTTTAATATTTTTTTAATTTACTTTAGCTTTTCTTCTAATAAAAAGTAAGAAAATAAATAAATAATATTAAAATAAGAAAGATTAGCTTTTAATTAATATTCTTATTACTTATATTAATTAAAGATATAAGGAGCTATTTCTAAGAGAGGGTTTATAAGTTATATAGTAAATTACTTAGAATCTATTAGCTTAATTTAGATAAAAGTTATATTATTAGATAGCCTTAATTCTAAGCTTTAAAACCTTATTAGTCTTATTAATAATAAATAACTAGAAACTAAGCTATAATATAATAGAAGTTAAAACCTATAGGGTTTTAAACTAAGATATTTAAACCTAAATAAGAAATACCTTTTAGAAGGAAATAGATTTAATAGTATTATTAGGCTTTTAATAAAGCCCTAAGTCTAAGATTATATAACCTTCCTAAAAGGAAATAAGCCTAAAAAAGGTAATATTAATACTCCCTTATATCTTATTTATCTAAGTATATATTACTTAAGTATACTCTTTATAAGAAAGTATATAAGCTAAAGTATAAGGTAATAAAATCCTAGGCTTATATCTTATAAGCTTACTTTTTTAGAATTTTATTTATAAAAGACCTTCTTAGAAATAAGGTATTTCATAGCCCTTTACTAAGTAGGAGGTCTACCCACGGTGGCGACTCTAAGAGCTATCCTCTTAAGATCTATACCGATAGATTCTTAACCCTAAGATTACTATTACTCTCCGTAGTAGGCCCTAAAATACCGCATGGGCTATTCCGGCGAGGCTAGTAATTAGAGAAAGCAGTTAGCCAAGTAATCAACCAGCCAGTCAGGGCCCATCACGACATAGGCGAGGTCGACCCCTGCGTAGTCTAAACAAGTCGACTCCGGCTAGATTAGAACTCAAGGCGAGCTAACAAGCGAGTAGTAAGACCGGTACCTTAAATTAGCGCTAGGCATATAGCTAACCGGCTATTATTAGAGCGGGGAGAACTATAAGAGTATATGCCAGCAGACAGAAGACATAACCTAGCATCCAGAAACGAAGGAGTTAATAGGAGCTAATTAATAATGACAAGGGGATTCTTCCTTCTATAGTGGTAAGAGGAGATATAAATAGCTACTCTTAATGGAACTGACCTATTTAATATCGAAAATAATACTTTGTTTTAATGCCTAAATATGACCCTTCTAGCGGGCTAGTCTAACTACCTATATGGTGCACTACTGAGGAGACCTGGGTATATTAAGAGGGCTGGCTTCACCGCCTTTGCTTAGAGGTATTATAGGTCTAGGATATTTAGCCCAATTAAGTGTTACAAAAAGTCATGCCCCCCTAAGGGTTATGCCTGCGTATTAATTCGTTATGCCCCTATATTAATTGCCTATTTTAAAGCTTAATATATAGCTATAGATGCTTATACTAGTTAAAGAGGTAATTAGGCTATTTATTACTTAGGTTTCTAAGATACTAAGAACTATTCTTAATGCTAAATCTTAATCTAAATACCTTAATAAATAAATTAAAAGGTATTAAAGTAAGTTACTAGAATTAATATTAAAAGTATTAAAATTACTTTTTAAAAAAATAAAGACAATTATATATAAGGTTATCTTATTAAGGGCTAAGATCTATAATCTTTAATAAGTAAATAAAATATTAAGTTAATAATAAAAAGTAAAAAGAACTTATTTATAAAAAAGAGGAGTAATAATAATAAGGAAAATAAGAGAAATAATTAGCTAGATAAATATAGATAAGTAAATAAAAGGGGAGTTATTAAAAAGTAATAATTATAGAGGGTTAAGGCAACTAAGGGAGAAGTATTATAGAGAATATAAAAAGATAAGATATAATATAAGAATATACTAGATAATTATTTTAATATTTAAAGAAGAGTATAGTAATTAGATTTAATTAATTAAATAATTTAGTATATTTTTATAGTAATTTTTACCTTAAGGGTTTAGATTTTTAGTATATATACTTATATAATATAACATACTTAATAAGTGAGCTATATAGATAAGTAAGCTATACAAAAATCCCTTAACCTATATCGTCCTTATTTAATTAATTAATTCTTAATAACCTAGCATATCATAGTCTAATAGAGAGGCTAGAATCCTTCTAGCCCTTTATGCCTATTAAAATAACCTAAAACTTAGTCTCTGACGCGCTATATTAATCTATTAAGTTAATTATAATACCCTCCGCGCCTAATATAATAGCATCTAAGCCTAAGCTGATATAATCCCTAAATCATACAAGCTATCTAATCTAGAGGAATAGATCCTTATTTATTTTATTCTTAACTTAGATTTATAAGGATTTCCCCCCTAGCTATATAATATTAAAGATATAGCTAATTAATTACTTATTAATCGCGATATATTACTAGTTAGTATATACTAAGCTTTAAACTTTATTAAGTAATACTTAGAGCTTAAGATATATTTTTTTTATAAATATAATTACTAAAAAGCTAAGTATAAAAATCTAATTATTAGTTATAATTAGTTTAAGCTTATAGTAAATATAATTATTAAATATAGTATTTAATTAAATAATATCTATAACTTTAATAAAATAAGCTTTCTTATAGGTATAATTATAAGTAAAATAATTATTATAGGCTTAAAAAGGCATTTAAAGCTAAAATTAATATAGCCTAAAAACTAAGAATAGATTATAATTATTTAAGTAATTAATATAAAAGGCTAAGTAATTTAATTATTTATTATTAATATAAGCTAATATTATTTTATTAATTAATATTAAGAAGGTAACCTCTTAGGTAATTAAATAATTATAATAACCTAAAATAGCTAAATTAATAATATGATTAATCTTAAATAACTTAAATACTTTAATTAATATATAATTAATTAATTAATTAGTTTTTATTATTTCTTAATTCTTAATAATTATAAAAGCTATTAATTTATTAAATTTAAGAAATATTATAAAAAAAAAAATTATCTAACTTTATATATTACTTTATTTATCTTATTTACTTTAGCCTCTTAATATTAAGCACTTTAATATATTAAAATAAGCTTATAATTAAGAAATAAAGTAATTAATTAAATACTTTATAATTTATATTTTAAAAACTAAGTTCTTTTTAGCCTTTTATATTATATATAAAATTATTATAATAAAGAGAAATATTAAAAGGGCTTTTAAAGGAGCTAGCTTTATTCCCCTTAACCTAGAAACTATAATCTCAAAGCTTAATATATAGCTATAGACTTTAATGCCTACTAAGGAGGGAGCTAAGCCCTTAACCTCTTAGGTCTTAAGGACCCTAAGGATTATACTTAAGGCTAGATCTTAGTCTAAGTACCTTAAAAGATAAATTAAAAGGCACTAAAATAACTCCTTAGAGTTAATCCTTAAAGCCCTAAGGTCTCTTAAGAAGGGAATAAAAGTAATTATATATTAGGTTACCTTATTAACTACTAAGAATAAAAACCTTTAGGAGGTAAATAAGATACTTAGTTAGCGCTAGGGGGCAAAAAGAACCTAGCTATAGAAAAGAGGGGTTATAATAGTAGAAAAAGGAAGATAAGTAATTAATTAAATAGATATTAATATATAAGTAATAGCTAAATTATCGAGATATAATAATTAAGGAAAGTTAATGCGACTAGGGGTTTAGCGTTATAGTATCTATAGCTAGCCCGGCTATAATATAAGGACCTATTAGGTAGTAATTAAGATATCTAGGGAAGAGTATAGTAAGTAGTTTTAATTAATTAAATGGTTTATAGTATTTTTATAGCAATTTTAATCTTATAGGTTAAGAAAAGTATATAGCTTACTTATCTATATAGCTCACTTATCAAGTATGTTATATGCTTATTATATATGTTACTTTGCTAGATATTATATTATTATGACTTGAGATAACTTGCTGCCTCCTCTATGCTGTTATTATTAGTGACAACCTCGTTCCAATCTGTCTTTTTCTTCTTTCTTATCACATCGCGGTATTGCGTTGCCGCTAACTGCCACGTCTTATTTAGTCATCCGTCATAACATCACTCCGGCTGCAGTTAATGCAAGGCTGAATAGTCGATGTTCTTGTTAATAATGCTGTCAATTCTGAGGTAACTGGTTGAGTAAGCCTCGGCCTGGAAACTCCCTACATCGCTTAACTATCGTGAGTACTGACAAAACCCACATCAAATGTTATTGAAGTGCTTGAAATGTTGATTTTTTAGAAATGGCAAAAATTCTCGATGACAATCCGAATCCATAGACCTTGAACTCAAACGCTACCACTCTTTTTATTATCTTATGATGGCGGATCTCTCTTGATCTCAATATTACTGAAGGCCATATCTTGATCAAGGATCTCCCAGACAGGCTGACTCAGTGCCAACGCCACTATGATATCCCCGTTTTCTTCTCGGGGTGAAATAAAGAAACCAAGACCATCAACCAGATTCGTCGGAGTAAATGGGACACAGGCGATAGTTGGCTCAACATCTAACTCTGCCCCCGAAAAGAGAGAAAACTTATTCCAGGCCGTTGTAATGATCGAATTAGTTCCAAAAGCGACTGTCTGTCGAATATCCTGTTTCCTAGATTGTGCAACTACCCAGTTTGCCAGATCACGCACCGTTTCTGCGGACACGGCACGTGTTGCGTCATAAATACTCTTAGCAATTCGCCAAAGTGGTGCGTCTACGATATCGGATGTTGAGAGTTGGACCGATGGCGTGACGACAGCACTTGGGAAGTAAGGTTGGGGAAGGCCGATCTTGGATGAAAAATCCACACTAGTGAAAAACGTACATTGCTGCGGGGATGGTGTCTGCATTTTTAATCTTGCTTTCTGGGTGCGTTGCCATATGTGAGCCGACAACGCAGAAAAGGTCGATATACAAGACTGGCCGTCGGGGGGCGTTGCGGTCGCTTTCAAAGCCGCAAGCTCTGCCGCTTTGAATCGTATCTCACGACCCAACACTGGGCTATTGGTCGCTGGTGTTTGGACTGATCGGGTTTCTGGCACTGTGGCGGTTTCTCTGGTGATAGGTTCAGCCGTGTAGCCAGGTGGTTGGGGGACTTCGGACAAAGACGTGGCTTTCACCATGTCGGTCGAATGAGGCCGACCCATCTCTTCTGCCATGAAAGGAGTGATATGAGGCGGGTTTGCCAGTACAGGTTCCTTAACGCCGTGTAGGATAGCCCTGTATATCTCAGCGAGATGGCGAAAAAGCTGCAAGAACCCTCCTGCGCCTGCCATGACGCGGGCCAGTCGAATGCCAAGCGCCATAGACCCACAAGCAAATCTCGTATGCTGGATACGTAGCAGTGGGTCGTTTTGAATGCTTTGCTCAGAAGGCTCCCATGGAGCGAGTAATCCGACAGACATTTCCCCAACTCCCAGGGAAGAGTCTGAGGTTGACGCATCATAAAACTCCGATAACGATGCATCGCAACTTGACTCATAAAGATGAATCCCAGTCTGTTGCCGATGGATGTACCGGACTCCGTTTGAGCTATCTATAGCAAGACGGCCCGTTAATTGCGGATAATAGTCCAACAGGCGGCTCAACGCTAGCTTCAGTGTGTCGAAAGGGACAGGCTCTGGATATGTGACCGAGGATTCATATGCCCAAACCACGCCAACTGGGACTATTGGGGTCCCAAGGTGATCTAACGGGCCGAGGAAGAATGGAAATTCGATAGAAGCTACCGAGTCGGGCACGTGAAGATTGGCACCTTGGACGGTGTGTTGGGATGTGGCGTGGATGGCAGTATGTTCCATATTTTTGTAACTCTGGATGTCGGAAGAGCTAGGTAGTTGGAATATTGTTGCGATTAGAAAGCATTTGATGAATCTTGGGAGGCATGATATATGTCCCTTCATGTCGACATCCAACTATCCCTTTTGTGACCGAATGAGTCACATTGACTCATCTATCGATTAGCCTCATACCCCACTCCCGCGGATCCCGCGGATGGAACGTGCATCAGGGTCAACAAGGCCTCGGTTGCAAACAGTTAGGGCAAACTTAAGTTTAGAGGTAACTGTGCAGGGCGACACGCAAGCCCATGTCTGCCTATCTTCGGACTGTCCATCTCCTTCGGCTTTGCTGTTCGAACGTATCTCACCTATTGCTAACTTGATTCCTCTGTTTTTATTCCCAATTTTGGTGACCGACCGGTGATGCGACATACAATCTGTAGTTACAAAATAAGGGAGAACCTGACAGTATCAACAATGATCCGGTGACGGCGTTCAAGAGTCTTGAGCTGATCAAGGAATTTGCGAGGGGGTAAGACGCTGTTGTTCTTACGAGCCATGACCCAGAAACACCTACAATTTTACGGGAGCGGAGAGTGTATAAGCCTAGACTCTCTTAGGTTTACGACGAGCTATCTCCTGTTGGGTACACTTGCCGTGATACAATAGCTATATTTTTCCTAGATATCAAAAGAAAAGATGTCAAGACAAATGTTGATATTTCTGATAATTACCTCACACCAGGCTTGATGCAGTGAAGTGCTCGTCATAACAGATGGGTGGTGTAATTGGTCCCGAAACTCAACGGATTAGAAGTAGGTTGGCCCGGCATTAACGAACGACTACGAAACACGTGCTCTCTGTAGACCTTCGGAGCTAGGGATCTTCTCTAACACTGACTTTGGGAATGGTTACCTCAACGATCCTGGCGCCGGTAGCGGAACGGACTTGTCGGCTCAAGGTGAGGATTGGGTACCGCTTTTTCTCATGTCTATCTCAAATGGAGGAATCTGCCCCACCCAGCGGAGTTTTGAGCGTTGTCCACCGTTCTCGGTAATGATGTCCGTACCACATCGTACCACATGCCACACTCGGCCGCGCAACATGCCGAGTGCCATCAGCGGCCTCGGGTGAACGTGGGCCGAAATCCGCATACTTAACTAAAGATTCGTCCAAGCTAAAATTTTCTTCACCCACCAGCACTCAAAATCTCAGGCATCATTTGCACAGCATCTCACTAGGGAGGGGGAAATAATAGGCTTGAAGCAGACCGGCAAGGATGAAGCCCCCGTTTACACTTAATTGGGGGGTGCTAGCTACCGGAGATGTTGCTGAAGGTAGAAACACCTGGTTTACTCGTTACGATCAGATTTTACTGACATGGTATAGCTTTCAGTAAAGATCTGCTGACAGATCCAGCGTCTCGAGAGGTTCACGATGTGATACATTGTCTTGTAGCGGTTGCCTCACGCAATGTCCAGAAAGCACGCGACTTCTTGCGAAGAATCAACGCCCCTGGTTACTCCACGGCCTACGGCTCTTACATCGATCTTGTATCAGACTCGAATGTCGATGTTGTCTACGTTGCAACTCCGCACTCTCATCACTTTCACAATGTCTTGATGGCTCTCAAAGCTGGAAAACATGTCTTATGCGAGAAGCCTTTCACGGTTACTGCCGGACAGGCTCGTGTGTTAGTCAACTTGGCCCGCCAGAAGTCTCTATTCCTGATGGAGGCAGTATGGACTAGGTTTCAACCTTTGTCCAGAGAGGTCTGCAGACTAGTAGCCGCAGGAGAAATTGGCGCTCCCACGCGTGTTCTCGCTGACTTGTCATTCAACAATATCTCTGAATCAGATGAAAACCGCCTGGCCTTTCCAGACTCGCACCGCAAGGTGAATCCGGAACTTGCGGGAGGTACGCTGCTTACTCTTGGGATTTATCCGCTCACGTGGATCTTCATGATTCTGTACCACCTACAAACAACAGCCGAAAAGGAGCAGCCTGCTGTTGTGGCGGCAGCAAATCAATACTACACTGGAATTGATAATGATATTGCATTGGTGCTGCATTTCCAACAGCATGGCGCGCTTGGTGTTGCGACAAGCTCTCTTCGAGTAGCTACTGCCGTAAATACCGACGAAGACGTCAGCGCAATTCGCATCCAGGGCTCCCGAGGCGAAGTTCGCGTGTCACACCCAGCTTTCCAACCATCCTCTTTCACTTTGGTGAAGAAGGGTTTGGCGAAAAAGTTCGAATACTCAATACCGAAGGACAAGCAAAGAGATAATTGGGGCCACGGCTTTTTTTGGGAGGCTGATGAAGTCGCGAGATGTATCATGGATGGCAAGACTGAGAGTGAAATAATGCCGCTGGACGAAACAGTCATCATGTCAGAGGTTATGGAAGAGTCTCTGAGACAAGGAGGTATCGTATATCCAGATTCTATTACTGGCACCACCGCCTGGCCTGATACTGGGCCGTGACATTTCAACACCACGCGCGACAAGCAGTAGCGTGGTAGAACTGTCAGATAGCGCGCCCTCACTAGGTTATTGATGATGAAAGATGATATTGGGATAATCTTGTGTATTGATCACGTTGCTCGTGTTCTTCCTCCTTGTCCTTCGTTCTCCCTCGTTATCTTTGTTTCTGAAGGGGGCAAGGCTAAGATACTGGACCTGCTGATCCTGCAACAGATCTGTAACGCTGTTCTGACAATTAAGGTATCATGGGGTGACATCTTCCCTTAAGGCGGCTGCCTGTGTAACGCCATTATGCGTGCCACGTCTCTAATACCTAGAAGGGACTATATTCGTCCGCGTCGGTGATACGATAAGGAAAATATTGCTTATAGAGAAAACAAAGGAAGTTTAGCTTCCAGAGGGGTTAAACTCTTAAATTATAGTTATGTGAGGTTATCATGAGGTCGAGTCTTATATATAAAGCAAATATAAAAGTAATACTAGCTAACCCCGATTAGGCCTAGCCTGCTTATAGAAAGTAATATTAATAATATTAGATTTAGCTAGCCTTATTTATATAAATTAATTACTAATATATATTAATTAACCTTAATTAAGTATAATAATATAATCTTTATTATATTCTAAGTCCCTAAGGAATTAATCTTTCTTACTAATAAGAATTTACTCTTCTTCTAGCCTCCTTTTAGGAGCCTTTAATAAAAAAAGCTCTTTTTTAATAAAATTAATTCTTTTATTAATATTATTATTAAATAAAAAGAAGCTAAGTAAAAAAAGAAAAATATTATAACTAAAAATTATAAGTTTAATATATTTTAAATTATTAAAATCTTTACTTAATATAATACTTTAAAAGTATTTATTTAATATTATTTCTTATAGCTTATTATAAGTATTTTTTATATCTTTATAAAGCTTATAAACTTCCTCGCTAAGGTTATTTTAATTATATTAAAAGGTATATTAATAGGTATTAATTATATTATTTTAATTACTTAATTAAAGGTTTTTATAAAAACCTATTATAATTATTAATATATTATTAATTAATTAATTAATTAAAGATTAACTAATTAGTTAATTAATTAGTTAATTATAATTATTATTAATTATAATTATTATTAATTATAATTACACTTTCTCTTATAAGGATAATAGAAGTATAATCCTTTAAGATTTTAACCTCTTTAAGTAATTAAGAATTATAAGGGTAATTAGAAGGTTAGTATTAAAGGGGAGAGCTACTATATAAAGGGGATTCTAAGCTCTTTAGTTAGTTAATATATAAGCTATTTATTATAAATAGAGCTAGCTTTAGCGCATTATTAAAGCTATTAATAATTACATAGATAAACCTTATTAATTTAAGCCTATTAAGACCTCTAGCTTTAGGTATAGAGCCTTTA